>CM049796.1:25168081-25218081 GCA_027422405.1 Ptychobarbus kaznakovi | reverse complement strand
AAGAGCTTCAAAGGGAAGCAGTGGCACATATGTATAGCCTAAAAGTGGGGTCATTCTATGGAAATGTCATTTTTTCTGTCCCTAGCCTTAACAGAAATATTACACTTGAAAAACACTTGACACATTTGTATGCAGGCCCGGAGTGGCCATCGGGAGAACCGGGAGAATTCCCGGTGGGCCACTCTGCCCCGCTCATAAATTGGGCCGGCAGACTCACCTGCTTTTTTTTTTTTTTACATACACAGAATAACGTATATGTGTTTACGTTACTGTGTGACTGATAACTAAGCTAATAACACTAGATTTGAATTTAACATTAAATTGTGACGTTTTCTGTTGTCAGAGCGCACGCGCGCTCTCTCTTCCTCTACACAAGCACGTGTCCCAGGTCGTTGCCATGGAGACAAACCGACACCATTAATGCTGTGGTGTGAGTTAGCGAGAGTGCGCTAATCACAGGAAGAATAAATAAAATATAATAAAATGGATAGTAAAAAAAGATGTCTGGAGGAGCTGAAAAAGCCAGGTTAAAAAAGGAAAGGCATTGGAGGATGACGCGGCCAAATGTGCCAAACTGACAAATATTTTTTTCAAGAAGACAAACGAGCACACGTGAACTGGCGACTCAAGGTACAGTGACTAGTAACATTTACAGTTAAGCATTTGGCAAACGCTTTTATCCAAAGTGACTTATATTGAAGGAATTTTGTTTATTCAGTTTAGTTTTTTTGTATTGATTGCCTGTTTCAATTAAATGTAAGCAACATTGTAATTACATTGACATGGATATAAAAAAACAATAGTGCAAAAAGTATATTTCTTACTGCACTAACTGTTACTTCATTTTTGTTTGAATGCAAACCATTTTTTTCATAATGTAACAGTTGGACTCTTTGTTGCAGAAAACTCAGTATGTGATTTGTTATTGATATTTATGGCCATATTTACATTATTCATATTTTTTATTGAAACATGTCAAAAATAAATATAACAGGATAGAAAGAACAGATCTGTCACTTCATTTATCCAGATTTCACCACGGTGTGAGGGGGTTGGATGGGGATAGGTGGTGGGCTGGTCATAAACATTACACTCCCGGGCTGAAAATGTATCCCACTCTGGCCCTGTTTGTATGTATATATTTTAGAATGAAACAATGTGTTATTTGAACAACTGCACCTCCTTGAGCCATCAATGTGTCAGTATTTGTTTTAATTAATTATAATTATAGCAGGGACAATGGATGAGGTGGGAAGGCCTGGAGAGGAGAAAGCTCAGCTGGAGGGAGCTCTGGGAAATGGAGGCAAGCAACATCAGCTTCATCATCAGAGCCACCTATGATGTGCTCCCATCTCCAAAAAACCTCCACCAGTGGTATGGTGAGGACCCAATCTGTGCCCTCTGCCCAACTCCAGCGACTCTCAAACATATCTTGACCGGTTGTAAGACCAGCCTCATACAAGGCCGATACACCTGGAGGCACAACCAGGTCCTCAAGAGTCTGGCAGCAGCTCTTGAGAGCAAGAGGAATACCACCAACTCCTTGCCCCTGAGAGCAACCAATTCCATCACGGCCCCAACCTTCATCCGAGAGGGACAGAAAAAGCCCAATCATCTCCCTACCAAACCAGAAGTTGGACAACTAGCCATGGCCCGGGACTGGAAGATGCTAGTCGATGTTGGCCAGCAACTAATCTTTCCACCTGAGATTGCAGCCACCACCCTTAGGCCAGACTTGGTACTCTGGTCCCCTTCATTGAAGTCTGTTTACATCACAGAGCTCACAGTCCCATGGGAGAATTCAACAGAAGAGGCCTATGAGCGCAAGAAACTGCGCTACACAGAACTGGCAGCAGACGCTCAACAACGAGGATGGAAAGCTAAAGTCTATCCGGTTGAAGTGGGATGTAGAGGTTTTGTGGCTTCTTCCACCATCAGACTGCTGAAAGACCTTGGCATCCATGGACAGGCTCTGCGACAGACAATTAGATCAGTCTCTGAAGCAGCCGAAAGAAGCAGCCAGTGGATATGGATTAAGCGGAAGGACCATTGCTGGGCTCAAAGAGCATCAACATGACCCGCTCGCTAATTCCCCCCACTCCCTACCCTACTTGAGAACCCAGGTCACAACCCTCCAGGAGGAGGGGGAACAAGGTATGCGGTCAGCTTTATGCTTGACTCAGAGAAGAGGACGCCCCCTGCCTTGCATAGTCCCGTGGGCTGCGCCATTTAAACAACCAGGCAATTCTCATGATTGGGCATGGGACACAAGCTCAGGTTTGATCACCCTGTAGCTGGCCACCTTTGATGAGGGTGTCTAGTGTTGAAAGGCCGAAACACCCCCTGATTCAAAGGTACACTACTGATGATGTGTCCCGAAATTTACAGCTTTCCCACGTCTGAGATACAGCTCTCACGCCACTCTCAACATCAAGGCAAACCTCATGTGCATACCATCCATTGGCACAATGGACAGTTTACCATCACGTCCCGTGTTTTATGATTCTAAAGAATTCCAAGCGTCACAAAACTGCTCATCCCCACAGCCATGTACAGATCAATTTACCGGTAATTTTCCAGAAAAGTCTGTATGTGTGAACGGGCTGAATTGAATACCAATGTTTCTGTTTGTTCACCTTCTATTCCATGAATCTGTCAGTAGAACCTGTGTGTTAGGATCACTGCACACGCCGGTAAGCCAAGTGTGCACTCAAAATACAGCACTTATGGCACAGTACACTATAACACAGGACTAATACATTATTGATGGAAGATTGTTGTTAGCAGCTTCAGATCCGGAATACCGTTACATTATCTGTGCTTGTAAACTTGTTTTTGCAAATGTACAGTATGTAAAACTCCACCCCATCTGTGGTTGCTGAGCACAAATATGCATCACTGTGGGTTCATAACTGCTGTCAGCGTTTCTGCTGAATATAACTTCATTCCACAAGTTCAAAATGTCACAATGGACAAACATCAGTGGTGAGGGACTTGAAAAATGTTTGCAATAGAGATGCAGTTTCAGGCAATCCCATCAGAGCACTGGGACGCTTGCAGTGAGGCAGAAAGCTTTGAGCCGGGGAAAGAGCCAGGACCTTCATCATCACAGGAATCTGGTAATTAGCTGTGTTCATCTTTAACTATACTGAATTTCAACAGGTATATTGTGCTTGTGATTGCATTATATCTGAACAGATTTGTTCATATTTTATTGTATTATTTGCATAATTTTGTACAGCTATTTTAGGACTTAATTGATAATTGATTCAGTATTTGTATCAGTTAATTGTTCATCTACCAGTTTCCATCATTTTATTGATTAGCTTTTGACAATTTTGTATCATCAAACTCATAGTTATGTCTTGAAAAGTTTATACATTATAGCTAAAAATACATTTATTTGTGCAGTAATTTCATAATTTAAACAAAATTGTATTTTATATTATTTTTTCTGATTAGTTTGAGGTGAAATGTGACAGATTTTTTTCACATTTTGTCTTCATAAATGTATACTGAATCATACCAGACAGTCTTTTTAAATGGTGACGTGGAAGTGTGTTTATCTAAAGAGGCTCTGACTCAAGAGCATTTAAGAGAGTTATTTGTTACACTAAATAATCAATATGACAGGAAGTCTGAGACTATCGATCATGCAAATGTGGAGGATGCAAAAGCATCATGAGTCTCACTACTTTGATTTCACTCCTGTGAGCTGCATGAAACATTTTAATACATCTATGAAATAATTTATATATATATATATATATATATATATATATATATATATATATATATTATATATATTATATATATTAATATGTTATTAATTATTTCATATATATATATATATTGTCTCTTGCAACACAGGCTTTGCTGTTATGTACCTTTCCAATTATTTGGGAAATATTGAATATCTGTCAAGACGATTTTGTTTGTTGTACAATATACATTGTTGCAGCTTTACAGAAGATCATGATGTCATTGCTTATAATATCTTTAATATCTAAATGACTAATAGTTGCATTTCGCTAATTAAAGTTGGAAAATAATATGCGATGATATAAACAATCAAGCAGCAGACATTTCCTATTTACAGAGAGAGCTGAGCGATAATATTGTTTACATTCTGTGACAATATAAACAAAGTAATATAAATGTGGTAATAACATGATAATAACATTGCAACGTGCAAAAAAAAAAATCAGTAGAAGATATTAATCGGATACAATATGAAAATTAGGGATGCACCAAAATGAAAATTCTTGTCCGAAACCGAAAAAGAGGAAACCAAAGCCGGAAACCGAAACACCGAAAGAAATTATGCCAATTATTAGTACCATTGCATTTATGGCTATGACTGTGTACTAACTTTACTAAAATCAAGGCATTGCAATTGCATAAATTCATATTAAAGTTTCAAAGAATAAATCAATTACAAATTATGCAAATATTTATTTAGCACATTGCAACAATGCACAGTATAAAATAAAATTCAAACTAAAATGTTTAACTTGACCCCACTCATGTGTACATTAAATAATAATGTACAGGCCTACTGGCCTGCTGAAAGGTTGTAAAATTAAATGTTCTCTCATAAAAACAAAGTGCATTTAGATCAAGTGCATTTTAAATTTTTCTCTGTAGGACTACTACAAGAAAGTGCATTCAGAACAAGTGCAACTGCTTAAAGATACAACAATATTTTCTCTGTAGGCCTTCAACATAATAGTGTATCAAAACAAAGACTGCCATAGCCCATATGTCACTGGGAAACTTCCTTGCCTTTTCAAAAACGTCCGCCACAGACAGAGTGGGCGTGCTCGGAGGCGTTTTCCTTTTCTGTGCCGCGTTCCTCTCATATTCAGCGTAGCGATCGGAATGTTTGGATTTCAGGTGATAAATTAAACCCGACGTGGAGAAAGTCTTTGCAGATGCACCCCCTCTTGAAATTTCGGCATTACATGTTTTGCAAATCGCTGTCCGTGGGTCTTTCTCAGATATACTGAAATACGTCCACACCGCAGACATGTTGCTTCAGACAAGCACGTGCAGGTCGCGGTTTCTGTTTGCGTCATCACAACATTTCGGCCATATTGTTTCGGCGATAAAAGTATTTCGGCCGAAAACCGAAAATGCACTTTTGGGCCATTTTCGGCTGAAAATTTTCGGTGGCCGAATATTCGGTGCATCCCTAATGAAAATGTTAATTAAAAATGATAAATTATTAATGTTTTGTAAGATTAAGTTTCACTGGGTATATATAATATGAAGGATAAGAAAGAAAGACAGATAAATAGTTTGGTTTGGAGGGTCAAGAACCGCGGTAAGGGTCAAAGCACATCTATTCCCAACAGCAGTGAATCCAGACGAAAAACTCATCAACTGAGACAGAGAGCGCTGAGCCCTGATGGATGAGCACTGAATTCTGGGAACGATGGTCTGTAACATGCTGTCTACTTGCAGCCTGTCCGACAGGCATGTTCATGTCCACTGTTTCTGTTCCAATTTGACGTCTCAGACCACAGGCTGTTATTAACATGGAGAAAATAATGTGATCTTCATATTAACATGCTTCTGTTATGTCTTGGCCAGTGAAAATGCAGTTTTTTATTTATCTGTTCATGGAGTGAGTGTAGATTTATTTTTGGAAATGCATAAATGCGAATCATGTTGATATTAATGTGACTAAAATAGGCAAATATGGCAAATATAGGAAAATAATACAGGGCTTGTGGTCACAATGGGGAGATTAAAACACTTCCACTTTATTATGTAATCTTGCTGGTAATACAACCCGAATTACAGAAATGTTGGGACTGTTTTTAAATTTGAACAAAATACAAATTAAAAGACTTTGAAAAAACTTTGAGCCTATATTTTATTCACAATAGAACATAGAGAACATAACAAATGTTTAAACTGTGAAATTTTACACTTTTCTCCACTAAATGAGCTCATTTCAAATCTGACGCCTGCTACAGGTCTCAAAGGCTGGCATGGGGGCAACAAAGGGCTGAAAAAGCAAGACATTTTGAAAAGATTCAGCTGGGAGAACATCTAGCAACTAATTAAGTTAATTGACATTAGGTCTGTAACATGATTAGCTATAAAAGGGATGTCTTACAGAAGTAAAAAATGAGGCTCTCCAATCTGTGAACATACATTCGTCAACATCAAATTGCAAAGTCTTTGCAAATCTCATCATCTGCAGTGCATAACATAATCAAAAGATTTAGAGAAACTGGAGAAATCTCTGTGCGTATGGGACAAGGCCGAAGACCTTTGTTGGATGCTCGTGGTCTTTGGGTCCTCAGACGACACTGCATCACTCATCGGCATGATTCTGTCATTGACATTACTAAATAGGCCCAGGAATACTTACAGAAACCACTATCGGTAAACACAATCCGCCGTGCCATCTGCAGATGCCAAATAAAGCTCTATCGTGCAAAAAAGAAGCCATATGTGAACATGATCCAGAAGCGCCGTCGTGTCCTGTGGGCCGAGACTTATTTAAAATTGACTGTTTCAAAGTGTAAAGGTGTTCTATGGTCAGACGAGTCCAAATTTGACATTCTTGTTGGAAATCACAGACGCCGTGTCCTCCGGGCTAAAGAAGAGAGAGACCTTACAGCGTGTTATCAGCGTTTAGTTCAAACGCCAGCATCTCTGACGGCACTATGAATGCTGAAATGTATATGAAGGTTTTAGAGCAACATATGCTCCCCTCCAGACAACATGTATTTCAGCAGGACAATGCACACCACATACTGCAGCTATTACAACAGCATGGCTTCGTAGTAGAAGAGTCTGGCTGCTGAATTGGCCTGCCTGCAGTCCAGATCTTTCACCTCTAGAGAACATTTGGCGCATTAAACATTAAACAAAAAAAAGTCAAAGATGACCCTGAACTCTTCAGCAGCCGGAAACCTATATCAGGCAAGAATGGGACCAAATTCCAAAACTCCAGAAACTCATAACCTGGATGCCCAGACATCTTCAAGCTGTTTTGAAAAGAAGAGGAGATGCTACACCATAGTAAACATGCCCCCGTCCCAACTAGTTTGAGACCTGTAGCAGGCATCAAATTTGAAATTAGCTAATTTTGTGCATAAAACTGTAAAATGTATCAGTTTAACCATTTGTTATATTTGTGTTCTATTGTTAATAAAATATTGGCTTATGTGATTTGAAAATCTTTTAGCTTTAATTGTATTCATATTTTAAAAACGTCCCAACATTTCCGGAATTCGGGTTGAATATACTTCTAGTCTCTCAGCCCTGTATGATACACGTGAGTATAAATAAATGAATGAATTAATTAGAATGTGATATTAATTACACAGAACTATGTTTGACATACAGTGGAAAAATATAGATCTACATTTTTTTTATACAAATAGTTCAATTTTGAAGTACAAAAACTGAAATAGTATTTTCTTGTAAAATGCACTGTAAAATTGTATTTATTAAATACCATTATTATTTACAAATTTATAGTAATGATGTTTATAATGATTTATAGTTTATAATAATAACTTTTCACATTACAATACCCAGAGCCGATCCTAGACTTCTGGGGGCCCTACGCAAAACTGTGTCGCCGGGGGGGGGGGGGGACGTGACGCATTTGTCCGCGGGACGCATTTGTCCGTGTTTCACTCCGTCTCGGCTCGAGAAACATGTCTCTTCCGTGGCTCGCTATGCATTAAATCCGTTTTTAGTCTCGAGCAAGAGACTTTACGAAATGCACATTACATGATTTGACTGTTTTTCACGTAGAAAGGGCGTCAGCGCCGCATTACAATAAATTATCATTCATGTTTTCATAGCCGCTGGCCAAATTACAAAACAAAACTAAAATGAAATCATCTTTGAGAGCAAGGGGGCCCCCTGGTGTTTCGGGGGCCCTATGCAGCTTGCGTATTCTGCGTATAGGGAGGATCGGCTCTGACAATACCCCTTAACCAAGTATTTTAGTATAATTCAGTATGTGTAAATGAACAGCTCACTGTATCATGGAGCAAAACTATTTGTAGATATATTTTACAGATTAATCTAGATTGCGATTGAATCAGTCATGAGTCCAAATCCTGTTAATATGTGTAATGGTGAATGGGTGAAGGTTAATTAGCTGTGGTGGGATTTGTTGTCATTTGGTCTTGTGGGGGAAAATGAAATAAATACACCCCAGAGGGGGGTTGCATATAATCTGTATTTAATAGATTTTCAGATAGATTTAAACAGTAAAGCAATTATGAAACCAAGGACAATTAAAAAAACCAGAAGAAGAAAATACCCCTGTCTTAAAAACACAGTTCAACTTTCAGTTAAAACCTGCCTTCATTTTATGGTTGACTTGTCTGAGTGTTATTTCCGCAGGTTTGTGTTGATGTGGTGGAAGCCATGAAATGATTAACTGCCAAATGAGATAATGTGTCTATAAACGAGTGAATCGATAGCACTAACTGTCTGAAATATCCTGCACTCGTTCATTCAGTCTGAACTGATGAAGTGATCAGCTCCAAATTAACTCAATAACATGCTCTCTGTCTGTTGTTTTCTTATTGCTTCATTGATTTAACCTCTGATAAATATTTAATCAGTGAAAGAGACTGTGATGCTCTACTTTGATTCTTCACAGAAGCACAAATCGCCCAGAAGCTTTCAGATAAATGAAGTTTGTTGGAATCTTGTTGCTTTGAAAATCATTTGCCACTTTCAGTCACCTTAATGACTGCAGAGCTCCTCGGTGCTATCAGTTCACTTTAACCCCTCTGTTCTATTCCAACCCAGTGTTCTAGTGATATTATGTATCAGCGAAGCTAAACCTTCAGAATGAAATGTGATGGAACGAGAGGGGGATGTGCTGTGATTCCAGGACAGTCTTGCAGGGACTTAACTTGAAACAAGAGCTTCCAAGATGCAGAATAAAACCAGAACCACCTAACATTGAGACCAATACCAAGATTAGTTTTTAATTATTACTTCGAGTTGTACATGTGAAACTATTCATTCATTCATTCATCCATCCATCCATCCATTCATTTATTCATTAATTCATCCATTCATTCATTCATTCTTATTATTTTGAACCTTTTATGGAATATTCTCATTAAAAATATATAATATTACACACATGCATATAAGCTCTGTATAATTATAATTTATATTATTTAAGCCCTAAAATATATAAGTGAACTAAATGTTAAATACAAAAATAGCATATTTTTATATGCTATTTTTATTTCAGTTAACATTTATTTTATTTCAGGTAATGAGAATAGTTTTAATCATTGTATTGTTATTTATTTAATAATAATAATTATTATTTTTATTATTTATTTAATAAATTATAATACCTCTGGGATTTCATTATAAAGACAATCTCATACATTATGGTTTATGTAAAAGGTTGTTGTTTTTTCTTTGAAAACTAAACATTTCTTGAAATCTTCATTTATTTAAATAATGTACTGCTGTCAAGCTGTGTATGACATCACATGCATGCTGTGATATAACAGACTAATATAAGCAGACACTTTGAATGGAAAGCCAAATGACTGCTGGTACAGAAAGACAGTAGTGTGCAGTTCCCTCAGGCACATGAATACGCTCTCGTTTCTCCAGTAGAGGGCAGCATCAGATCTCACGAAGTGACATGCGGTACACTGCAGCAAAGTCATTTGACCAGGATATCAAAACAAGACCAGTGCTAATCAGAAAAAACTCCTCCATTATGGTGACAAATCACACTATGAATGTGCAGGAGGGGTTTGCAGTTGGTGTGTTGTTGAGAGGACAAACATGTGCTCCAGCTGGACACTACAGAGACTGTGTGGGGACAGTGTGTAGTGGAGGTCGCCTGCTGTTTGCTGGGAAGGCAGATGGTACATGAGATTGCAGAAGTGAAAACACAAACAGGATGGGGGGATGAAAATGAGGACAGAGAAGCTTAGTAATACATGGAAACAATCTCATATATCCTCGCAACCCACTGCACATGCGCATCTCGATTATAAATCAGACCACCCGAACATCGGGTACTAAAGAAAATAAACATCCCAAGAGACGAGTAATCCGGGATGAGAAGAGATGCTCATTGTTTCAGTTATTGTAATCGATTGCAGTTGTCTAGGAAGCAACAAAAAGGGAAAAACTCCTCTTTTGAAGCTGCCAAGTGCAAAAGGGTTCATTTTGAGTCCAAGGTATTTCACAATAGTGCTTTCAGATGTAGAGTGTCATGAATCATCATTTAAAGAGGCTTAGGTGCCTTCAGCACATAAATTATGGAGTACCATTTGTGCCAAAAATTGTCTGCTTGTGTTGTTCTCTCTGTTGTGCATTCAGCTCAATTTGATGCTTTATATCTCATATAACTCATATAGCTTTCTGCTCTCAATAAACATTTTGCAGTGCATTTTAGATATCATGATAAACATCAGAATGTTTCAATTTGTATCACCATCTTGCTTGAAACCTAAGATGAAACCTAAGGACTACAGATTCATTCAGTTTATTGACCGTATGTGTCGGCGAAAGTTTGCAGCCATCTTGCAGTAGCTCTGTATAGTTCTTTGAAATTACTGTTGAAATGTAATTGACCCTTCACAAGGCCCACCCCCCTTAGTTACTGTTGCTATGTCTGGCAAGCTATGCCGCTCTCACACCACACATCATGTTCTCACGCAGTGAAAAATACACCGCGGAGCAAAGAGAAAACTGACAACACGCCGACAGACAAGACAGAAGAGGTTACCTCTGGTATGAAACAAGAACTGTTTTTTTTAAGAAATTCAAACAATAAATACTGTTTTGTGTCTCTTTGATGTATCGTGACAGATCACTGTAGCGTATCAGTTCAAGCAGCATGTGAACCAAGGGTCAACCATGAAATAAACATGAATGAACATAAGAAGCTATTTTATTTCAACCACAGAAAGACGTCAATGCACACAATCTTTCAAGTTTAAATCCGCTGAAGTTCATCTACTCTGATTACTTTGTTGGTCAAAATGGCGGATCCAGTGTTATGATTGGTCAGATCGACTGTCAGTTAAGTTCCCTGAGAAGAGTCTATTAGCTGGGGAAGTCTATGTACTTATTGTAGAGTTAATGTTAATGTGCATTGTAAGTTAGAAGCAGATGTCGTAAGAAATGTCAGTAGACCGGGAAGATTTTAAAATGAGCAGTTCATTCATAAATTCCTTCATAAAGATCTCACCTTCATGCTGCGGAAAAACAAACCGGAAGACAGGAGACAATCAGTGCAGTGCTTAAACGGGACAGAGCTACATATGACATATAGAACACAACAATAAATGCATCTGAAAGTTCTATAAAACTCATTGTGTACAATATACACATGTATTGTACAAAGCAGTCAATATTCTTTTGGCACAAACGGAACTCCATAGTAAACAAGCGCTTTAAGTTTCTTGCATCCTGGCATTGATTTTGTGCTGGTTCCTTTAGGTCTTGAGGACACAACTGAATTATTGTTTTCGTCGTAGTGATATTTAGTTCATGAACCATTTAATTCTGTGAGTGGTATTGATATGGCACACTGTGTTCCATTTTGAGTTTGATTCATTTGGAATGGGTTATGTTCCGATATTTCACTGTAACGTTCTGTAATAATTCTGTAATTTGTTACATAATTCAAGTTTTATACCACAAATAATGTGCAATTGTGGAATTTTGGAAAGGTTTAGTTTTTAATAATTTAAATGATAGCTGTAAGTGGTGCTACAAAAGAGCTATTTGGGATGCAAAAGAGCCCGTTTTTAATGCTGAGCTGAACTCTAAAAGGAACCGGAATTCCTATCACTAATTCATGGCAACCTGCTCTGGTAATTATCACTTACTTAAAGTACATAAACTAGGTCTTTACATTTCCTGAAGAGACTGTTACTAATGCTTCCTCATTCAAAGTGTTTGCTATGAGATGCTATGCTTACATGTTTGTTAAGGTTTGGGAATTTCATGTGAGGAAGAAAGATGTTTTATTCCATGCAGACTTTGCAACTGATTCAAGTTGGTCACTTGAATTCACCAGGCTGTACAACAGAAAGTTACTCAGTTATATGTGACTTTTGTGAGTTGTGCTTCACGCAGACAATGGACTTTTGTTGGCTGCCACATTTTGCCAAAATTACAGTAATGTGACCGCATTTTGCATTTGCTAGCTATACGGATGTACTCTTTCCAAACCAGTTCCAAACCTCGCCTTGCAAATTTCATTAGTCAACTTAATCAGCTAATGTTAACAATGAAGAGATGAGCTAACAACACTGTTATGATAGTAAGGGTGTAGGTAATGGTTGGGGGTATTTGTTTCAGTGTTGGACAATCATCAATGTGATTGACATGACGTTTTTATTATTGCACTGCAGCACAAATATTATTAGACAAGTCGTGCTGAAGGTTCATACTTAGCATTAGTGGTTGTTAAAATCACCAACCCTACATGTGAGCAGTAAAAGTGATGCTTGACTTGGCTAATTAACATGTGTCAGTATACATCAGTGCAGTGCAGATATAATTTACTTCCATGCTACCGTAGTTGAAATGTTTTCATGTGTGTGGGTGCGATATATTGTGTGATTGATTGATTTTGCTGGTCTCAGCAGATGTCTCTGTCATTTATCACTCATGGTTGAGGTGTCAGCACTAACCTGAACGGATATTGATTTCTTAGACTTTTTCCCAGCGCTGTCTCACTCCTTTTCAGTGTGAAAACCTGCATAGGATATGTGACATTTCATTCAGGACGGGATAGGGTGCATTGAATTTCACCTGTCCAGCCATGACATGTAAAGACAGTGTCTCAAAGGTTTGCCCATCCCTGTCTGTGGATCATATGCAGTCACTGCTAAACCCAAACTTGCATCTGAAATAACATGTCAGCTAGGCTGACTGGACTCAGAATCACACGACACCATGATATTTCAAACAGCTTTGCTGTGTTCACAGTACCCATGGGGTTTGTGACAGCAGCAGCGTGAATGAATGGTTTTAATGACACCAGCAGTTATTTGGCCGTCTGAACTGACCAGTACTGAAACACTGCTTTGTTGATGCTTAAATGAGTGCAGGAAGGACATACAATACATCTCTAATACCGGCTTGTGATTGAAGCTTTTACTTATCCTGAAAAAGGCATTTGCTAACAAGTGGCTAAATGGGACTATACAGACATTGATATAAATTAGCTGACAATTCGCCAAAATGTAAAATTGTTACAAGAAAGAGCCAACAAGGGGTTGCTGAAAACACATCTAATTATGTTTGACCTATTTGAATTGTTTCTTCGTTATTTTCAGTGAAAACTAGCAGTGTTGCAAACATCACCAACCTACAGTACAGTACAGTACTACTTGTACAGTAGTGCACAAGACAATGGAAACAAACCTCAAACAAACGGAAACAAGATGCAACACAGTGAAATTAGCACAACACAATGGAATTAGTCCTATGTGTTGTGTTGTTGCGATTCCGTTGTGTTGTGCACTACTGGGCTGCCGAACTATATTTAGTCATTTAGCAGATGCTTTTATCCAAAGCGACTTACAAATGAGGACAATACAAGCAATCAAAATCAACAAAAGAGCAATATGCAAGTGCTATGAAAAGTCTCAGTTAGCTTAACGCAGTACACGTAGCAAGGTTTTTATTATTATTATATAATAAATGAAAAGAAAATAGATAGAACAAAATACGAATGGAGAAAGCTAGTGTTAGAGGCATTTTTTGTTTTTGTTAATTGTATAATAAATACAACTAAAATAAATAGGATACAAAATATTAGAGAAACTAGTGTTTTTTTGTAAAGAATGAAATTAGAATAGAGAGTGCTAGAGTTAGAGGGTCAAATACAGATGAAAGAGGTGTGTTTTTAGCTGATTCTTGAAGATGGTGAAGGACTCGGGTCATTCCAGCAGGAGCGGTCATTTAACTTAAACTAACCACATATGCAGTAGTTCTATCTAGTGTGTTAGTGTTTATTTATCATGACATGACTTTATTCCATATTAACCACTAATATCATCAGAAAGAAAAATCAAGAGTAACTTCTGGTGGTTGTCATACAAAAATATTTCCCAGAACGTTCATCAAGTACAAACAACACGTCCCGAGGACGTCCCGGGAATTCTGTTCTAAGAGCATCTTTCAATGGTAGGACAATGTAAATGTTAAGAGAATGTTTCTTATTTTTTTATTAAAAAAAAAACCTTAGTGAAAGAAGTTAGTCTTTACATCATTGACTAACTTTTTTCACTAAAGTTTTTTTTTAAAGTTATATAAATGTTAGGACAAACGTTCTTACATTAATGTTTCTGAAACATTCTCTTAACCTTTACATTGTCCTAACATTGAAAGATGCTCTTAGATTAGAACATTCCCGGGACGTCCTTCCGATGTTGTTTGTACTTGATGAACGTTCTGGAGAATATTTGTTTAACCTTTAAATTACATTAAAATCACACCAAGAAAACTGGCCATTAGAATAGTTTTAGAATATTAAAAATAAAATTGTACTTTACTTTACTTTTTACTTTTTAGTAATTTAGCACAATATAAAAAATAAACATTCCACTTTAGATAGTCCACTTTAGATACTCTACTAACAGTAAGTAACTTTGTAACTACATGTCATCTAGCAGTCATTGTATTAGTACGCTGTCTGTTTAATATCTTCTAACACTTTATTGTGATGGGTCCACAACATACAACATACTGACTATCAGAAACTTTACCAGTATGTCAACTTATTCTACTAACCCTTAGTTAGAGTTAGTAGACATGTAGCTACAACGTCACTTATAGTTAGTAGAATGTCTAAAGTGGAAAATCAAAATAAAGTGTAACCACATTCAAATAAAGTAATATTTGGGGTATAAAAAAAGTTAGAACGTTGTAAGAAATATTTTTGCAACTTTGAAGTAACGTTCTAATCACGACATTCAAACGTTTTAGAACCATTTCAAAATAATGTTCCCACAGCGTTTTCATAACCTCACCTCACCTGGGTTCTAATCGGATTTGAGAACGCGTGGATTATGGACGCTCTTACACTCTTAGAAAGATTTGATTGCTCTAACTCTAAAATAATTTACTATACAAAATGGCTGAGAGACAGTATAGACAAAAATATTGTTTAAATTTATGGACGAAATAATTTAATAAAATGCATGGAATAGTAGGAAATGACAAGTAGCCTATTGGTGCATTATTTCCTGGAGGGACTGACTTTGAGTTTCGTGACGCACATCGAGTTATATTTCATCTCATCACGCAGCGCTGAGCGTTCATGCGTTTTAAACAGCTCGACATGGTGTTAAGACGGAATGGAACAGAACGCATGGGATATCTGTTTTTTAAAGTTTAGCTGTTTTTAACTTTACAGCGCGTCTTTAATCGCAACGCGTCAGGAATAAACGCAGGACGCGACGTAACAGTCAAAAACGTCCGTCTGACGCATGTGTCTAACAATTAAAAATAGCGCAGACGGAACGCAACAGCACGCTGTGTGTGAACGCGGGTCATTCATCGAGCCACTGAAGGGTGTCAATCCGTCCTCTTACAGCACGTAACCATGACAACAGCCCCGGATGGTGGAGCGCGAGGGTAGACAGGTGTTGGGTTGCGCAGAGGAGAGACACCTACGCGATCGCTCCATACTTTCCCATGTATCCTGCCTTCATCTTCTGCACGCGAGGATCTCTGTCGGGAAGCACCATGGTGCATCACTCTGGATCCATACAGTCCTTCAAGCAGCAGAAGGGTCAGTGACAGCGCTGTGTTTGCGGGGGTTGCGTGTTTTGGGGGAAAGTGCGGCTCTGGGGCAGCTGTAGCTCATGTCCTGGTTTGGAGATGCTGTCATGATATGCTCAACTTCACCATCAAGTGTTTGGCGCATACTGGTTATCTGCTGGATGCCACTGGAATATAATATCGCTGGAAGGAATAGATCACGAGTCCTTATTCGCGTTTAGATCTCACGGGTTTGAATGATTATGGCATGCGAGAAGTTTTCAAGGCTTTCATTTAAATATATCTTTATTTAATTCACTTTTTAGAAAACCTCGAAGGAATGCTAATGGAATTCACATCATAATTTGGTTCATACTAAACAAACTGGAATTTTAATTTGTATATATATATATATATATATATTGTTTTTATTATTATTTTATTGTTTTATTTTAGTACATTGTATTGTCTTTGCTTGATCCCATATTTAAACATGTAAGCATATAAATTATATTAACAGTTCTTAAATATGTATTTATTTATTTTGATCAGTGATATCTATCTGATATATTTCTATTTTTATATTAAAGCTACACATCTGTGAAGTTCAACAACAACACGCTCTAATGTAACTTCACTGGATTGTTTTCAAGGCTTTAATAACACATGTATATGTGTTTAATATGTTATATATGTCTTTATTTAATTCAAATTAAAAAAAAACTTAAATGAATGCAAATGGAATTTATATCATAATTTGGTTCTAATGTGTTCATACTGGAAAAAAACAAACTGTTTGTTTGTTTTTTACTTAAGAAATATTAAGTTTATATTTTTTTTCGGTAACACTTTATGATAAGGTTCATTATTTAAAATTAGTTAGATAACACAAACTAAGAATGAACGATACGTCTGCAGCATTTATTCATCTTATTTAATGTTAGTTTCAGCATTTACTAATGCATTGTTAAAATCATAAGTTGTGTTTGTTAACATTAGTTAGTGCACCATGAACTAACATGAACAAACAATGAATTACTGTATTTTAATCATCTAACATTGACAAAGATTTAAAAAATTGTGTAATAAATCTATCGTTCATTGTTAATTCATGTTAGTTAATACATTAACTAATGTTAACAAATGACACCTTGTTGTAAAGTGTTATTTTATTATATATATATTTTTAATTGTTTTACTATATTTAATTGTCTTTGCTTGATCCCTTATTTAAATCTGAAAGGACAGAAATTATATTAGCAGTCCTTAAATATTTTTGTATCAGGGATATCTCTCTGATATCTCTCTATTTTTATATTAAAGCTACTCGTCTGTGAAATTCAACAGCAGCAAGCTCTAATGTCACTTAATTTTGGCATCGGCCTGGATATTGGTTCGCTCTTGTTGTTCTTATTTCTGCAGTTTTGGCGGTCAGTAATATGAACCATAGAGGAATAAAAGGTGTTACTGGTAGATCTTGACTCAGGGTTATGGGAAAACACTTTCCATTGATCTTCCTTCATCTTGTGTAATGGGGTCGCCACACACAGTAAGTGGTCATCTGCCTATTAAATCCCCCTGTGCTGAAAACCGCTGCTCTCAGGGTGCTTCTGACTGAAGTGAGGATTTGATTACAGGGAAATGGAAAACAAAGAGACAATTTGGCAGGTTTTAGTAGCTCGCTATGGGATGAAAAGGACAGCAACTGTGGTGCACTTTCGTGATATTAGAGGTGTATGTTACACTTTGTTTTGATAAAGTGCATGTGTTTCTTGTATTGAAGATATGAGATACATTAACACAAACAGATATGATTACACTTCTCAGGACGTGGTCAGTGTAAACAAAAGCACTTGAGGAAATATCTCTATAAACTCTCATTACTAGTATGACAGCATGCTATTACGGAGATTGAAACGAGTAAACGACTGCATTGTTAGTAACTGTGTGCTTGAGCATAGATTATTTACAACACTCCCGTCTCATCGAGCAGATCTAGACTATTTTGCATCAATCTTCTGCAGCAGTTTAGCTTAGATAACCCAAATATCACAACATCCATACATTTTTATTATAACAATACATATGACAATATATGTTTGTTTTATGGAAAATGTAATAATAATAATATAATAATAGTTATTATTATTAGTGCTATGGATTTTTTATTTTCTTTTAGTTTATTCAAATAATAATAATAATATTGTTTAACTACTTACAGTCATTCTATATGCTGACACATGATAATTAAATAGTAATGTATCCACAAAATTAACATACAATAAAAATTAATACCATATAGTGATATTAAAGTTATTGTTAACAGTTTAATGTAAATGTGGCCCTCTCAATACATTTTAATATTAATAATAATAAACAAGCACAATAATTTATCATAATAAATAATGATAACAACACATATTATTACTATTCTGGATTTAATTCAATTAAATGTTATTATATTTTATTTGTTAACGTTTTTTAAAGGAGTTGGAGTTCTTGTTAACAGTGCATAAAGTAAATGTGTTTTTAAGTTGTTTTATTTTATAATTAAATATATAATTACATATACAAGCAAGGATAATCTTGATATTATACAGTAGCTCCTGAGTTAATTCCCTCAACCTGATTACTTTTCTGCAGATTTGCTGATACCAAACTGCTATTGCCATTGGGTGAGCTTTACAGGGACAGCAATACCACACCACACCTGTGAGGACACACTTGATTAACAAACCCTTCCTCGTCTCATCTCTTAATGTAGTGGTTGGAATGAATGGCTCCAGTGTGATGCCCTTTCTTGTGCCACAGTAAATTACACATTTCTCCTTTAAGCGTGATGACAGTTGTGTGTATTTATAGTGCCACTTTGCATCCGCACTACCAAGATGTGACTTTGTCATGGTCATTAGCTATCGATCTAAGAGCGGATATACAGATTATTGCAAGCATTAGAAGCTCTGTAATGACTCACAGTTAATTATTTAGGACTAATGCAGAAAGCCAGGACTGAGGTAAAGCCACCGAACACTGTTTCTTAGGTTTTCACAGGAGACTGGCATACGTTCATGTGCAATTTCAGGTTATTACACTAAGCAGTCATTCAAAAGATGCTTTTATTCAAAGTGACTTCCAGTGCCCTCATTACACTGGTAGTCCCTCTGGAACAATGGCTCGCAATCCTCTCTAGAAAGCTAAACTGGGTTTCAGTTAATATATGCAGTGCAGGGCTAGGAGTGGATGGAGCCGTTGGGAAGCTGGTAGCTTATGGTCCACTCTTTGTGGGACTGAGCTAGTGACCTTCCACCATTATACATCCCTATGAGAATATTATAAGAGTATATAGAGTGATAATATGGAAGTTGGAATTTATTGGTACCAAAATATGGACTTTATTGGTAGCAAAAATGGACTGGTAGGCTTCATTTGCACTTCAAGGCTCACTGTAGAGATGAGATTTGGATATAATTTGTGTCCTGTATGATTACATGGGAGTGTGTTTAGATTAATGCACTGAAACGCTGACCTTGGATACATTTCCTGCATACAGCATAACTCACTGCTTAATACCATCAACTAGATAGTCGTGACTGTGTTCTGAATCAATAGTAATTTTGTTGCAATACAGAATCAGAGTCGCTATTGACATCGACATGCATGGATGAGTAATAACTTAAGCTAATGAACTAGTTTAAGATTTAATAAATACCAAATAGAGTGGGGGAACTATGACGTCCGAACCCAGAACAGTAATTTGCGCGGGTTCCTTCGAGATTTTCCTATGTTTTTCAATGTATGAGTGAAATAAAGCCTGTGGTAAACATAACTTGATGACACTTTTATGTTTTGTTCTATAACATAAATTACACACATCCATATCCAAAACTAAATTTTGAAGCAGTTATATACATTTTTTGTGAAAACTTATGTTTTTAATAAGTAACTATATAATAATGTTTGGGCTGTGAGTGTGTGCAGTTTACATTGTAGAACAAAATGTAAAAGTATCGTCAAGTTATGTTTACCACAGGCTTTATTTCACTCATAAATGAAAAAAAAACATTAACATTATAAAACCCCATAGGCAAATCTGGAAGGAACACGCTGTGAATTACTCTTCCGGGTTCTGACTTCATAGTTCCCTCACTTTATTGTTGATGTGAATAATTCACATGGCATCTGAGATCCGAGGACTACCTAGCTATTTTGTCCTCTGTTCTTATATTCAGATGTTTAATTTAACGGAGTGTCTATATACACCAAAGGCACTTGTTGGCAGAAGCTATTTACACTTAACTCTGTTCACCATCGTGTGATTGAGCTGGACCACATTACAAAAACGGCCATCAATCAATGGCTTGAGTGGCGTAGATGATACAATGCTTGACGTGTTCTTTATGACACGGTCGACTTTCCCTCTTAAGTCATGCTTTAATATTATAGAGCACATACAAACATGAACGCTCTTTAGAAATGATACTTATTCAACTGAATATCTAACAGATGTTTAAGCATTTTACTCAAGAGCCTGATCTATTAAAGTCCACATGCCATACTAACAGGAAACTAGGTCGAGAGCTGTAGTTCCGACCGCAAAGGTTCGTCAGACTGTTTGCGATGGTACGTTGGAGCTGTGGTTTTCAGAAAACTTGCAATCTTAGTTTGTTAATAGTGCTTTTTGGGAAATGCATCAATGGCCGTGTGGTTGCAGCTTGTCTGCGCTCTTATAAGTAAACACAGGTATTGGTGGGCATTTTGCAGGACAGTAGAGATTTGGGGTGTTTGGTTTCCCAAAATTTCGTAAAACTTAATGTGTGACTTACGGAAGAGCAGATTTGATGTGCTAAATAAATTATCTATTAACATAAACACAAACGCATGCATAACGCATGCTATTTTCTTCATAATATCATAACACTTCTCTCTGAAGAAAAGTTTTGCCACCTCAAGAATGTTTCATTAATGTAAAACTATATCTCATTGTCATGTTCTATCCTGGTTATATTTGTCCTTCAGTAAAAATCTAAAATGTTATGCTCTTAATGTTGTGGCAGTGTTACCGAAAATAGCATTGAATATCAATATTTTTCAAGGTATTGGATTCATAAATTCTAGTATTGTGACAACAACACTATAATGTTATATAATGTATAATAAAATACTATTTCAGTCTTCACGTCAAAATGTCATGCTTGGTGTTACTTGCCATTTCTTTGTAACTTTGTACAATGTACTAACAATTTATGAGTGAAAATAGTTCCTGTGCCAAATCTTACTTTTATTATAAACAGGTTACAGAATTCACACTTGTAACGTCATGCGCCAGAAGGGAAATTAACAAAAATGATCAACTCGCATTGATGCCCCTTTCACACAGCATGTGTAAAACAGGCTTGAGTAAGTCTCAATGCTGCTTTTTCATTCCAAACAAACCCAGATAGCAAACAAAAAGAGAAAAGCAACAAAAACTTGGTCTTTAGCCTGGCCAAGCTGAGAAATCAGCCAACAAACCAAACTGACCGACCTGAGATACCAGCAAACTAGTGCTGGCTCATTTAAACTGTCCAACTGCTTTTGCTGTCAGCAGTGATATTCAAGTTCTGCGTCAAAGAACGGCCCTGAAGCTTTCACAGATGCCTGACTAAAATCCAAATATCCACTGACCCCAGAACCTCGCCTGTCTCAAGTGCTTAATGATGAAATAACTACAGCAGGAAACTGGCACTCTACCTCTTCCTATCTCCCTCTCTCTCTTGTTGCATTCTTGTTTATGTTTTGAGGGTTTCTCCTTTTTTTCTGTACAGCTAAATGAAAACAAGATTTTGCCCAAACAGTGCATGCCCTTGACATAAGAGTGATGTGTGGAGACTGCAGAGGAAGAAACGTCCCAGTTAGGGAAGGTGAGATGTTATGAGAATAGAGAGAAAGAGACTCTTTGATGTTTAGGCCTCTGCAGAAGAGTGGATTATATATTCAGTTATGTCCACATCAAAGCATGTTTGGCCACAGACTCCTTGACTGGCTTGCAGTGTATCTTATCACATTATTACAGAAATATGCAGTGCCAGGATAATACATTTTGAGTATAATGGTCTATGCAAATTGTACCATTTGAGTGTTGATAATGGATATTACACTAATTAATGCTCTCATAATAGAATTCCATAATTAATGAAAATCTGTCATTTAGCATTGAATAGTGAAAGCGTGAAATTTATTCTCGGCTAATGATAAATGTTGGGAGTGTGACAGATGGATGAGGAAGTTTTTTTTTATTTACCAGAAACAGACTTGACCAGAAACAGACTTGACTTGGCATGAACAGACTTAACTTGAAAGGACTTGTTATGAACAGAAACACAACTCACTAACAGAAGGTTACACAGATAATACTCGACAAGATGGCTAATGATAATTGTTGGGAGTGTGACAGATGGATGAAGATGTTTTTTTTATTTACCACATATAATTGAAGTGGACTTGAAAATATGCTCTCAGATTAATTTTAGGTCCAGGGCCGGATTGTACTAAGGCTACATCCACTTTAATCTGGATACATTTTAAAACACATAGTTTTATCTTAAATTTGAGGCATTGTTGCTCAGCGAAAACTGAGTTTTTGAAAATGCTCTCCCAAATTGCTGTTTTCGTGTTATAGTGTAGACAGTGAAAAATGAAAATATTTGAAAATGATGATGCCCTGTTGTGTCTGCTATCCAGGTTTGTAGTGTTGTTAAAGATCAATTCTATATTGTACAATATTTATATTAAATTTTTATTACATTGATATCTTGTGGCATAACATGAGATCAGTTGTGCGTTAAATCATACATGGAATGATGATTTTGTGTGCGACCTGGACACGTCAATATTGGGATATTTTGATAATGCAATTGTGCCAGAAGAAAATTATTATGTTACTGTATCTCTGTATGTCTTTCTGTATCATTTTAGTGAGCTTTTATGAAGTTGCATCCATGTGTGCAGTACGATTATTGTGGATTGAAAGCATTTCCAAACAAAAATATATATTTTTAGATTAAATATAAAAAACAAAATTAGGGAATATTAACCAAACAACCAGAAAAGTGGAAAACCATCCACTACTAACTCACAAGTGATTGCACAGATACTATTTAAACTGAACTGAGCTGGACAATGCCATCACTGAATTCAAGAATTAAATGCCTTTAACTGAAAAATGGGCGTTTAATCTTGTCATTTTACATTAGTGATACACTATTTTCCTATTTTGATATTGAATTGCTTTGCCACAATGTGTATTGTTAAAAGCGCTATATAAATAAAGGTGACTTGACTTGACTACCCTATAACTTAAATGTAGTAAGTCTAAAAATAAACAGCAACACTAGTTTTAGGCTTATAAAAGAACTGCATGACCAATTTTAATTACATATCTGCTTCTCAGACAGAATCCAACAGCACTGAATAAACACTTCTAGCACAATTTGAACAATACATCATCAGTGCTTGGGCATGAGAATAAGAGTCGGGCTGACACAGATGTCACCCAGCCTATAGTAAAATATACAGTACACTGTAAAAAAAAAAAAAAAAAAAAAAAAAAACCTAATAAAAATAAAATAAAAAGCCAGAATTTTGCAGTAAAAGTGCGGTAGCAAACATTTTTAGTTTTAATTGTTGTAACTTAAATTTACAGCTAAATACCATATTTTCATTAACTGATATAATGTTAATATACCAACCCATTGAACTAACATTTGTTTTGTACCTTTGTAATACATTGACAACCATCAAAAGCAGGTTGTGATGAGAGTCACATGGTGACCCAAGCCCATCAAAAGCATCTTTTAAATGTTAACACAAAGAAGGTGCACAGTGTCATTCTCACAAACACTAAACACCATCATGGTAGCACACAAGCAATTTATATGATGCTATAAGCATTAATTTAACAACATTAGTGTAACAAAAGGTCCTCTCAAGGTGAGTTTAAGACGCCATGTGCAGCTTTTATTTAACAAAGTGAAATCCAAAATCCAAACGAAGACTTGACTTGACACAAACTTGACTTGAAACAGACTTGACCAGAACCAGACTTGACTTGGCATGACTTAACTTGAACGGACTTGTTATGAACAGAAACACAACTCACTAACAGAAGGTTACACAGATAATACTCGACAAGAGACTATAGGTGTGTTTGACTTGAAGCGGCACTGCACTTAATGATTAGTGTATGACATCAAAGTACCGCGAGAGCGATTCCAAAGCATAAGGATCCATCTGCTCTCTTATGGCTCTTGCGGTACTTTGATGTCATACACTAATCATTCTACACCGTGCCGCTTCAAGTCGAACACACCTAATGGCAACAGAACGGCTATTAATCCCAATTAATAAGTGTCACATGACAAAAACCAACCAATGGGAAACAAGGCACATGACAAAGACAACCAATCAAATGACACACAGGCAAGAGTATATCAGCACATGACATGATCACAAGATGGGCAAGGAACACATGAAAGGAACATGAAACAAGACGGAATTGTAAATTGGGATCTCACCAGAGAGACCTATACATTTTGAGTGTAATTAAATGAACCGTTAGACATTGGCATGTGGTAATTCGCATCCAGCTGCCGCTGATCACAGCGTGAGTATAAGAGGAAGCAGGTGCACCTCATTAATTAATCCTTTTTCTGAGGAGCCGAGCTGGTGACCCGGCCGCTCAGCGGTGGTACAGCAACTGTTGCGACGGGACGTGACATCTCCGTTCCCTCCTTCAGGGAATAAGGATTACATACGTAACCGAGACGTTCCCTTTCAGTCGATCACTCCGAGTCACGTCAGATGACCGACGAAATTGGGATCCTTATCAAAGCGCCACAGGAGCTGCCTCTTGCTCCTTGCCACAGGAGCGCCCTGTGTTGGCCTCCTGATCCTTCCTATAAGGCAGACGATAGGACCGGGCTCTACACAGAGAAGGTCATCTACTGCTGTTCCTAGAGAAACCCAAACTGTAGGACTTGAATAACACTGGGAAAGCATGTCCTTCCACTTGGAAGAGGAACATTGCGGAGTCACCTCCTCCCAGAGGGGGTTAAGTGACATTTACTCACGTGAAGTAACCTGTAGGGCCCCATTGCATATGGAAGTCTCTGAGATGGCTGAGGCTGCATCATTAGAGATGGCAGAACGTTGTCTGCCAGGGAAAACACGTGTCTAGTAAGAATACCGTGGAAAAAAAACATATGGTATCCCAACAGGGTCACTCAAATGGGCACTAGCCTCACAACAGATTTCAAGAATGAATTGGCTGAAAGGTCTGGCGCCGGACACTTCGCCACGTCTGGACGCTGGAGTGCTGTAGGACTCAACAGGGTTTGCCCCGGGGGGCGCGGACACTCTCACGGGGGGGGGGGGGGGGGGGGGCGTGAGTAGGCTACAGGATGGGAGGAAAAAAAACCTGAAAAAAAAATTTTGCAACTTTTTTTTAGCACTAAACTACTGTCATAAAAAGTTATAGTTTTGTATATATATAACTCCTGAATACAAAATTAAATGTGTTTGGACTGATTTAAAAAAAGAGTTTTGAACAAATTTGATTGGTTTGTCGATAGTGAGCGTAAATGCAGGTGATAAGCGGTTTTATTAAGCGAGCCATTGAGTCGTTCATGATTCGTTCAAACGGCCGATTCATCAAGAATGAGACAGATGTTTGTGCATGGGTCATTGAATTTTGACTCAACCGATTCGTTCAAAACACTGAATCATTCAAAACACCATTGAGTGTTGCTGTGAGATGCGTTATGCTGTGATCTTTGTTTGGATTCATCGGATCTATTTTCGCTGCTAAAATAGACCAAAACAGTCATTATTTCGTCTAAAATGTAAGTGACTTAATATTATTAACTTGTTTGTTGAACTGTCATATGAAATCAGTGTCACATTTTCAATCGTGAGGTGATGGTAAATTAAGTGATGTCAATTGTCAGCTCTCTTGGTCGTCAGGTCGTGTGATGCATGTTGCTGAACTGTATTCAAATGTTATAAATATAAAAACACCACATTTTGAAATTTAACTGCAGTATGTCAATTTAGTTTATTTGTGTGTGCTGCGCTCATAGACTTTAGAAAACGGCGCTCATTTGTTTGATTTCTCCTCGAGAAGCTGCGCAAGCCTCAAAATGTTAAGGTCCTTGCACCCTGACTGAGTCCGAAACTGTCGTATTCGTTTTTTCATATTCGTCATTTGGT
This sequence comes from Ptychobarbus kaznakovi, assembly GCA_027422405.1. Taxonomy (NCBI): domain Eukaryota; kingdom Metazoa; phylum Chordata; class Actinopteri; order Cypriniformes; family Cyprinidae; genus Ptychobarbus; species Ptychobarbus kaznakovi. Next base: position 25,192,077 of record CM049796.1, on the reverse strand, counting down.
GGCTCTCAATTGTCAAAAACACCCCTCAAAATATTTGCTACGGATGCGAAAAATCGAACCATCCGAATTAATTTTTATGACAGACAGAAGTTTCAGAGGCTGCAAACGTATAAAACGTGAGGTCGTATTTAGTTTATATATATATATAGCTATATATAAAAATATTAGTTTTTCGTTTATTATTCATTTATTCATTATTCGTTTATTATAAAATATTCGTTTATTCGTTTTATATATATATATATATATATATATATATAAAAAAACGAATAAACTAGTCAGAATATAGGCTACAGTTAAAGCTTTCCTTTAGTTTTTGTGAAATACACGCACGCACGCAGCCACGCACACACATACATGTTTAAATACATTTATGTTGTTAATAAATAAATAACAATAAATTGTTGTAACAGCAATATCTCCAAGTTTAGTTTTTCACTGTAAAAATGTAATGATTTGCCAATGCAAAGAGAGTACCGCCACCTTTTTCCTCCCTATTTCAATCAGCGTCTGAGCAACTGTCAGCAATGAGAAAACAATTTGCGACGTACTTTAAAGAGGATTATCGCTCTTTTGCGTTGGTTCGAGATCCGTTTGTGTGCACAGCAAACGAGCTATCAATTGATATGCAGGAACAGCTTATTGAGCTGAAGAGTGACAGTAGACTGAAGGAACTCTTTAGCTCCTGCCCTCTTTCGTCATTCTGGGCAGCAATGATGCAGGAATATCCTGAACTCTGTGACGTCGCCTTGAAGATTCTCCTTCCTTTCGCGTCGACATATTTGTGTGAGGCAGGATTCTCAAAAATGACTGCACTCAAAACGAAATACCGCAATCGTGCACAAATCGAGGATGATTTGAGGCTATGTTTATCAAACATTGAGCCAATAATTGAGGATCTTTGCAAGGCAAAGCAGGCTCAGGTCTCACATTAACATCACCTACCTGCAAGCTTCTGTAAAAAAATGCAAATGATGCCTACTATTAGGCCTAGTAATAATAACAATAATAAAGCATAAATTAATATCAGAGGTCTGGTGCCAATTCCCAATTATAGCAATAGCCTAGTAATGATAATAGGCCTATACTGATGATAATAATAATAATAATAACAACAACAACAACAACAATAAAGCATGTAACCTCATATAATTATATAGCAATAGTAATGATGATAGGCCTACTACTACTCATAATAATAATAATAATAATAATGTCTGCAAGCTCACATTAGAAGTCTGGTGCTACTGTCAATTATAACAATAGCCTAGTAATGATAATAGGCCTACCTACCGCTACTGATGATAATAATAATAATAATAATAATAATAATAATAATAATAATGTGGGCCTAAAAATAATAGCCTAGGCTACTATCTATCTATCTATCTATCTATCTATCTATCTATCTATCTATCTATCTATCTATCTATCTATCTATCTATCTATCTATCTATCTATCTATCTATCTATCTATCTATCTATCTATCTATCTATCTATCTATCTATCTATCTATCTATCTATCTATCTATCTATCTATCTATCTATCTATCTATCTATCTATGCAAGGTGGTGTGGTGTGGGTGGGGGGGGGGGGGCAGCTGCAATGAACCAGCTTTGGGGGGGCCCAGCTTGCAAAAGGTTGAGAACCCCTGAATTAGAGAATAGTCTATCTTAACCTGAGCCAATTAATGGTCGTAACTTATGATTGCTGAAACATAGTAATATAACATAACCGAATGAGGCATTTATTAACAGAACAGTCCGTCGATTATCAGCTGCTCATAAGGTTAGGACATTTATATTTAAAAAATGAGCATAAACATTCATATTATAAAAAAACGTAACCGTTTGATTAATTAATTCATGAATATTAGGCTTAAAACATATTACGCTAAACAGAATATCATTCTTAAAACATTACGCGCTAAAACATATTGTGAACAGCCTGAAAGACGGCACTTATTATGTGAACATTAATTTTAACGTGTCATAACAATAACCTATTTCATATATATATATATATATATAATTCCTTTGAATTAGCGAGAGAGAGAGAGAGAGAGAGAGAGAGAGAGAGAGAGAGGGGGGGGGGGGTATGAAAGTTGCACGTGCATGTGAACCTGCATCTGTGCGTCTCTCTCTACAAGCAATGAGGCTTAGTTACTTCAAAAACAGCGATTTTACCCCCTCATTACCGAGAAATATAACGTTGCGAGTCAGTAGCCTATCGAAGCTATTCTACTAAGAAAAAGTTCCCGTGCTGTTTGTGCGCTGCGCGATCTCTGATATCTGTGTGCAATAATGTGTGTGTGCGTGCATCTATGAAAGCAGTGTAGCCTCTGCACATAGTTTTGGTTTAGCTACGGAACCGAGCCCGAAGCTATCCATTAATCATTAACCCTCTAAAGCAGACCTCTATTGTGAACAGCCTGAATGACGGCACTTATTATGTGAACATTAATTTTAACGTCTGTCTTCATAACAATAACCTATTTCATATATTAAATGAACAAGTTCACATGCTCGGGAAGAAGATGAGATTGCAATCTGTTCACAATTAGTCCGGGGAACTTTTAATTGAACTAGGGAATGAATATAGATCCCTGCAGCTTCTCAGAATTCTCCGGCTGAGTCCGACCAGAGCCCGTGTCTCTCTCTCACACTCTCTATCTCCTCTCCGTTAAAAAGCTGCTACTGCAGACTTTAAAATAGTTCCGTTCGGTTTTTAATAGCAAAGTGGTCATTAATTCGTTTCGTTTCTTTATTAATTTAATTCAGAAATATGATTGGAACATTTTATGTTTGTTAAATTCAAGTTTTTTTTTTTTTAAATACCAAGCGGCCAGCGCAAGTTTGATCAGTTTATCTTTCTCAAATAAATAAATAACTAATTAAATAAGATTAATGTCATATATTAAGAATAAAGTAAAAATTACAATAATAAAATCATGTTACATTGCGTGAAGTTAAAGTGAAAATTACACCTGTATAATCCGCCAATAAAAAAGAAAGTCTGTGGCATCCAACCTGTCATTCTTCACATTTTACACGAAAAACAGCACAAATATTTTTTGCATAAATATTTATGGTTATCAACCAGTGGAATATTACATTATTGATTCAACAAATAATGTGAATGCAGCGAGCTCGTCACGACTTCATAAGTGGGAAACAGGACGTTTCCGATAGATTGTGAAGGTGGCAGAGAAGCGCTCTCGCTCAGCGCAGTGGAGTGCATCGTTTTGTTAACTTTGTGGTTTATTATTTTGAGTTATTTTGGATGCTGTAACAAACGGCCCTCTCACAATATATTGCTTAACAGGTCTATTGTTCACACAATCAGGCTGCACGTATCAGAATTTCCGTGATCCGGCGTGGTTAGCGCTCACACAACATGTGTGCCGCGCCTGAGTCCAACTGAACTGAACCGCACTCTGGCCCACCTCTTACAACCAAGCCAGGGCCTTGTGACAAGCGACGGGAGCGTAAACTGCCTTGCTGGTTAATATACGTAATGGTCGCCGTGTTGTCCAAATGGACCAGAACGTCCTTACCCCAAAGGTGCCCTCTGAGGCGGCTCAGGGCAAGGCGTGCTGCCAGCAACTCGAGACAATTGATATGCCAATGCAGTTGGGGACCCATCCATACCCCTGACACTGCGTGCCTGTTGTATGAGGCTTCCCAGCCGGTGGCCGAGGCATCCATTAATACCACAGAATGCCTGGATACCTGCTCCAGGGGCACACCTGCCCGAAGGAACGAGGGATCTGTCCACGGGCTGAAGGTTATGCGGCAGCCCGGTGTAATATGAACCCGGGGAGTACAGTGATTCAACACCCACCTCGGGACTTGGCCATGGAGCCAGTGTTGAAACGGTCTCATATGGACCACACTGAGCGGAACTGTTGCCACATCTACAGCCATGTGCCCCAGGAGCCTATGAAAAAGTGTCAGTGGGATCACCATCCTGCCTGATAAAGTCTTGAGGCAGTTCAGAACTGACTGAGCACATTCCTGGGTGAGGCGTGCTGTCTGGTTGACCGAATCCAACTCCATGCTGAGAAAAGAGATCCTCTGTTTTCTCTTTTCCCAGCAGACCCGAAGACCCAACTGGTTGAGGTGCCTGTGTACCAGGTCCATGTGTGCGCACAACTGCTCGTGAGACTGTGCAAGTATGAGCCAGTTGTCGAGGTAGTTGAGGACACGCACACCCCGTTCTCTCAAGGCAACAAGGGCTGCCTCCATGACTTTGGTGAAGACGCGAGGCATCTTGGACATTGGGCAGTTCCAAGGTCCAAGACGGACCTTGTCATATGTGGGCAGGACCTTGTACTGATATGCCTGACCCTCGAATGCAAATCACAGGAATGTCCTGTGTTGCGCGAGGATCGAGACATGACATTATGTGTCCTTCAGGTCGATCGCTGCAAACCAATCTAGGGGACGGATGCACCCGAAAATGCATTTCTGTGTCAACATCTTTAACTGTAGCTTGTGAAGTGCACGATTCAAAACTAGCAGATCCAAGATTGGTCGTAACCCACCACTTTTCTTGGGCACAATGAAGTAAGGGCTGTAAAATCTCGACCTCATGCCGGCTGGTGGTACCGGCTCCATCGCATCCTTCGCCAGCAGGACTTGAAGCAAACCAGATGCCCCTGAACTTGGGGGGACACCGGGCGAACTTCATCGCATAGCCGAGTCTGATGATCCTGTGGTTGAAAACAGTTTTCACAATCCGTAGGAGCCACCGAGACGGACTGGAGAGCGCTAGCCAGGCTCCAAGAGACTGTGCCAGTGGAACCAGCGGATCCACCGATGTGCCCGCGGTGGGGCAGTGTGGTGGAACACAGGGACCCGGCCCAGGGCCTGTGACAGCCTGGCCTTTGACAGCAAGCGGCAGCGTCTGGGTATGAAGTGTAACACACCTGATTCCTGAGGAAACGCAGGAACCCGGCTTGAGGCTTGTGACAGCCCGGCGTGTGACTACTTGAAGCAGGGACTCAAGTGTTACAGTCAAGTCAAGTCACCTTTATTTAAATAGTGCTGTTAACATTAAAAACTGTAACAAAGCAACTGCAAAATATCAAAATAGGAAAATAGTGTGTCAATGATGTAAATGTCAAGATTTAACACTCAATTTTCAGTTCAATTTTCAGGCATTTCATTATTGAATTTAGTGATGGCATCATCAGGCTCAGTTCAGTTTAAATAGCATCTGTGCAATTAAGTTGATGATATCACTAGAAATTAAGTGTCCCCAACTAAGCAAACCAGAGGCGACAGCCACAAGGAACCAAAATTCCATCAGTGACAGAATAGAGGGCAACCCACTGCTGACTGCTGGCGAGAGACAAGGAGGGAAATGTTTCTGTGATGCATGGTCCACCAATCTCCTCCTCTTGAGACCCAGAGACTGAGGAAACCACTCTTTTACTGATGTTTTGGGTACTGCTGGCTGCTGGGCCAGCGGTAGAACAAAAACAAAAACAAACAAAATATTCTCCACCCGGCCCTCCTCCATCTCTGGGTCGCCTGTCTCAGGGCCTCTTGCACTTGCCGCCCGGTTTGGGGGGGCCTGGACGGGCTGGGTGTCCTGCCTGGTGGAAGGCTGCTGCTGCTGCTCTATGGGAGCTGGGGTAGCCGAAGGGAAGCAGGGTGGAAGCAGCAGGTTTCCTCCGGCGCTTGACGTGTTTGATCGCCTCAGTCTGCTTTTGTGCTGCCGAAAAACTGCTGGGCAAAGTTCTCAACAGCGTCGCCGAAGAGGCCGATCTGCAACACGGGAGCATTCAGGAACTGTACTTTCTCCTGCTCCTTCATGTCGGCCAAACAGAGCCAGAGATTGCGCTCTTGGACCACAAGCGTGGACATCGCACGACCCAGAGACTGTGCAGTCACCTTCATCGCACGGAGCACGAGGTCCATCTCAGCACGCAGCTCGTGTAGAACCGCCAGGTTGTTATCACCCTTGTGCAGGTCTCTTAGTGCTTTGGCCTGATGGACCTGCAGTAATGCCATGGTGTCTAGGGCAGAAGTCATCTCCCCACAAGCTTTATAAGTACTGCCAGTTAGGCCTGACGAATACTTACAGGCCCATTAGGGGAGACACGACTCACCCCGCAGAGTGGTGGCGGTTGTTGGACATAGTTGCATGTCCACCGACCGCTCCACAGAGGGGATGCCCGTGTAGCCCAAAGCGGCTCCACCATCGAGGGTGGTGAGGGGGGAGGAGCCACAATATTTGTTTTGTGCAGTGGAAAGGTGCCTTCCACGGTCTTGTAAGTTCCTCATGCACTTCCAAGAAGAATGTCACCGGAGGGGGGCACTGAGAACCAGCACGACTCTCACCAAGAAACCACTCGTCCAGCCTCGAAGGATTGGGCCAGAAATTCTCGGCGGCCCGGGAAAGCATAGCCGTCATCTCTGGGTCTGGCTCGAACAACGCTACCACACCTGAAGGGGGTAACACAGCCGAGTCGTCATCCCCGGAGAGAGAGAGCTCGCCCTCCGAAGCTCGCCCTCCGATGCAGCGATCTACTTCTTGTCGCCAGGGGGAGCACCGAAGGAAAAGGGTGGTGTCACCACTCTGCAGAGGTCCCAGCCCGAACCAACGGAACCACCGCTGGCTGCGGAGTGCTTGTGGGGTGATAAACTCTGCTTGGGGAAGCCCTCACTCTAATCCTCAAATCCACCGCTCTGAGAGATAGTAGACATTTAGTTCCAAATTAATGAGTAATTTTTGACATGTAATTGAAATGTAGTTGATAAGTTACTTATTGTTAGTAGAATGTCTAAAGTAGACAATCGAAATAAAGTGGAACCCAAATGTGTTGCACAGCTCTTTGATAGGAACTGGCAATTTCAGACAACTTTTGCTATTTTTAGGAGATAAATATATGTATCTGATACAATCTTAGGATGTGCCGTCTCTGGGTTACATTAAATACAATTTGATGAAAACTGGATTATTGAAACACAAACAGATGAGATCTGACAACCAAACCGAAAACAACCAGAACTGGAGACCAAGAAGAGCCATTCAAGAAGAGTCACATGTGGCAGGGACATGAGGAATGTGATAAGAAGAAGAATCAAGATCTAATACCAACCCATACCAAATAACCAACGTTTCTCAGCTGCTGCCATGAGATTTACAATACTAACCTTTGAAGACACAGTGGAGCACCAAAAATCTATTCCAACCAGCACAATAACCCAAAGCAATAAACTGATCTATGCCTCAGCGGCGAAGATAATTTATACGCCTCAATACAGAAGACGAGCAACAAGCATTGGAATCCTATTTGGAAACAAAAACTGGAAGCCATAATAAAGATTTTACTGTTAAAGAAACTACGCCATATGGATAAACTCCTAGATGATTTCGGTCCAGAATTTTGTGATCGAAAAGCAAGCAGTTAGTTAACACAGGATTCTGGCTGTTCTGATATATTGCATTATAGCACAAACAGATTGGCCAAACACAAGGACTTCCTGCCACATGGGCCACTCTCCAGGACCTGTGAGTTAGTAGGAGGCTGACGATATAACCGTCTCTGTGCTTGGTACCACATTCAGCTCTGGCTCTCGTGACTGTATATATGCTCAAGCTATACGCTATATGTAATAGACAGGACATGTGCATTTTTATACTAGGTATAGGTTGCTAATAAGAGAGGGCCCACTTTCAGGTAGACATGGCTTTCTCCACAGGGGAACAGTGAATGTATCTTTTTCTGTGTCAAAGCAAGGGTGTGTGTGTATTGCACAACATCCCATGAGCCACAGACTTGCCACCTGTCATGTTACATAACGCACAGTTGGGGAAGAGTTTCGCCGTAGATCACGGACACCAAACAGACCAATAGATTGATTATTTAAAACAACAACCTGTTACCTGTAATTGTCAAACATGTGTTATATAGCAGGGTCTTTTATAAATGAATGTATGAATTAATATACAAATACCCTAAATAGTTCTCATATTGAAAAAATAAATAATACAGAACTGACTAGAAAATTATTAAAATGGAAAAATTATGGTACCCATTAAGACCAGAAATTGCTCTTTGTGAACTCAAAATCTCGGGAATGCCACGATTAATACAAACATTGATTATCTGACCTTGTTAACTTGTTTCTTTGTGATAAACACAAAGTGTAAATTGTTTCTGCAAAAAATAAGTAATAAATATTTGTTTCCAGGGGATTTAAAAGTATTTAAACTTAAGCTTTACAGCTTTTTTTAATTTTGGAAATCTTTAATATGTGACCCTGGAACACAAAACCAGTCATAATACGGGTCTATTTGTAGCAATGTCTAACAATACGTAGTATAGGTAAAAATTATCAATGTTTATTTTATGCCAAAAATCATTGGGCTATTAAGTAAAGATCATGTTCCACAAAGACATTGAGTACATTTCCTACAAAACTTAATTTTTGATTAGTAATATACATTGCCAAGGCCTTAATTTGGAAAACTTTATAGGTGATTTTCTCAATATTTAGATTTTTTGTTTTGCAAAGATTCCAGATTTTCAAATAGTTGTATGTCAGCCACATATTGTCCTATCATAACAAACCATACATCAATGGAACGCTTATTTGTTCAGCTTTCAGGTGATGCATAAACATTTACCCTTATAAGATGTTCACCTAAGTACATCAATTTATGCAAAGAACACATATTTATATGGATTAATCATGTAGAAATATCTCTTTAAGAGTAATAAGTGTAGGTTACCATTTTTTACACTTGACAGACCAGAAAACCTTAGGGCTGGGCTATATGTAATATTCAGTATTTCAGAGAACCAACACTTTGACAGCATTTGTAAAAAAAAAAAAAATTAATTGTAATTATTGACTATATCTAAGGTTTATTTGTATATGATGGCAAGGGAATACACATGCGTACACATTCGGTTTGTATATGTTTATGTACAGGGGAGACTATGACATTGTTTGATAAGAATAAAATAAATAGAGGAGAGTGGTGGATTCTGTAATCTCCTGTCTTTATGTTTCAGCACGTCACTGACTGGCTTGTGTAATTATGTGCCGGTCACAGTTAAGCTCTGGAAACATGCCATCTGCTCCTAACTACACACTAACTTAAGGCCCAGTGTGATTGAGGGATTTCAGTTCTGGAGATGATAAAAACAATATTCACATGAAAAATCATGTTTTGGTCGTTTGTCACAATTTTTAAAGGAATAGTTGACCCAGAAATTAAAATGTATTGAAAACGTACTCACCCTCAGGTCATCCAAGATGTAGCTGAGTTTGTTTCTTCATCAGATTTGGAGAAATGTATCATTGCATCACTTGCTCGCCAATGGATCCTCTGCAGTGAACGGGTGCCGTCAGAATGAGAGTCCAAACAGTAATTCACTTACTCGTGGATTGTTTAGATGTTTTTTTATCAGCTGTTTGGACTCTCATTCTGACGGCACCCATTCACTGCAGAGCATCTATTGGCGAGCAAACGATACAATGATACAATGCAATGATACTCATCTACATCTAGGATGGCCTGAAGGAGAGTAAATTCTCAGCAAATTTAAATTTTTAAGTGAACTATTCCGGCAATTATTCTGTTACTTAATTAATGAAATTCATTAAGTACTAGAAGATATAATTAATGACATGTATAAGGTTATTTGTATTTACTGTAAGTAAAATGTGAAGCTATTGAGTTCACAGTATGATCAAAAATATAAATTTGTTATTTTAATAGTATTATTCATATGGCAAGCCGTTTTGACTATGATTCATTCCTTTATTCCTCACAGGATATGAATTCTTGATATCAACAATTCAATTTTCAGTAGTGATAATGTTTATTTCCAGTATCTGAAACTGTATTTATGATATCAACAATTGGGAGGGTAATTTCTGATATTAAGAATTTAAATTTCAGTTTAAATTGTTTATATCAGGAATTAAATTGTTGATATCAAGAAATAAATTGTTGATATCAAGAATATACATTTTTACTAGTATACATCTAATTCCTGATATCAATAATTAGTATTTTAACTAGTAATAATTTAATTGTTGATATCAAGAATTCATATCCTGAGAAGGAATTAAAATAAAAACGGCTTGCCATATATTTACGTATATATTTATTTATTTATTTTCACAATAGAAAAATTATAAATAACTTTATATTGTTATTTACCATTACAAAGATATACATTTGCTCATGCCACCCAAGCTAGTGATTTTCATTTTGTTGAGACCAAAGTTACAGTCCAGACTGAGGGAAATAATTCATTTAGGCTGCATTGCACTTTGCTAACAATATCCCAGAATCAGTCTAGCGGCTGTAAATCACGTGCATCTGAAAAAGCCTCAGTCGAGCTCCTCTAAATCCAGCCGCATCTGATCGTCAGCCAGCAGCCCCTTAACGTCCCGTAAAGACCGGCTCTGAGAGGGGTGTAGAGTTACCCAGCCCACTCTTCCTCTCTGATCTATAAAAAGCATCTGCTAGTGGGGCAGGGCGATGCAAAACTCATGTGTGCTGAGAGCGGTGGGGAACCAAAGATGAATCATGCATGGTTTTCAGATAGGGAAGCCGGGCAAACCCACCGACCTCATTCCCTTCACTCTGTTCACTCTCTCGCTTCCCTCAAGCAAGGAACGCTCGTTATTTCAACTTGTATTTTTTTTAACTTTTTTCCTAAATACGTCTTTTGTTCTGTAGCTCTCAGTTTATATCCTGAGCAGTGCATCTTTCTTTTTCCTTTTTTGGTTACAGTAGAATAAAAATAATGCCCTCAATCGTAGTCTAGCCATATTCTAGCTCTTAACTCTGCCCTACGTGCATTTTATCAACGCTAATCCAGATGCATTCCCCAATGTGTTCAACAGCTGTCCTGTGTGTGTGTGTGTGTGTGTGTGTGTGTGTGTGTGTGTGTGTGTGTGTGTGTGTGTGTGTGTGTGTGTGTGTGTGTGTGTGTGTGTGTGTGCGTGCGTGCGTGCGTGCGTGCGTGCGTGCGTGCGTGCGTGCGTGCGTGCGTGCGTGCGTGCGTGCGTGCGTGTGTGTGTGTGTGCGTGCGTGTGACCACAAAACCAATCTTAAGTCGCTGGGATATATCAAAACGTATTTTTTGATTAGTAATATCATTACTAAGAACTTCATTTGGACAACTTTAAAGGCGATTTTCTCAATATTTAGATTTTTTTGCACCCTCAGATTCCAGATTTTCAAATAGTTGTGTCTCGGCTAAATATTAACCGATCATAACAATTTCGAAAAGAAAAAAAATACACTTAAGACTGGTTTTGTGGCCCAGGGTCACATTTTTAAATGACATTTAAACACTCACAAGTTTAGGTCCCACTTTATATTAGGTGGCCTTAACTACTATGTACTTACATTAAAATTTATAATGTGGTATAATGCACTTATTGTCTATATACATGTTTTTACAGTGTACCTATATTTAAAAAAATATATATATAATATAATATACAATATATAAAAACACCTGCATGTTTACAACTGCAAACAGTTGTCCCATCTCTTACAACTTAACCCACCCTTAAACCACCAAACATGTCCCTAACCTTACCCGTATCCCACCTCAATAGCAGCAAAAGTGTTTTGCAATACAATACAAAGACAATAAGTACACTGTAATATCAGAATCAGAATCAGAATCAGAATGAGCTTTATTGGCCAGGTATGTTTACACATACGAGGAATTTGTTAAAGTGACAAAGCTCCACAGTGCAACAGAATGACAGCAACGGGACAGGACACAGACAACAAAATAACAATATACAAATATACAAATAGGCAATATACAAAATTGCAAAAACACTATGCAATACAGACATTCATGTGTGTACAGGTCTGACTTGCAAATTGAAATGGAAAAAAAAATAAATACTAAATATTATATATGTATGTGTGGTGGTGAATAGATAGTTGTAAAATAGTGTTGTGTGTTCCACGTTAATGTCAGGTGTTCATGAGACGGATTGCTTGGGGAAAGAAACTGTTCCTGTGTCTGGTCGTTCTGGTGCTCAGAGCTCTGTAGCGTCGGCCAGACGGCAGCAGTTCAAAGAGGGAGTGTGCTGGATGTGCGGGGTCCAGAGTGATTTTGCCAGCCCTTTTGCTCACTCTGGATAAGTACAGTTCTTGGAGAGTAGGGAGGGTTGTACCAACGATTCGCTCAGCAGTCCGGACTACCCTCCGTAGTCTTCTGAGGTCAGATTTGGTAGCTGAGCTGAACCAGACAGTTAATGATGTGCAGAGGACGGATTCGATGATGGCAGAGTAGAACTGTTTCAGCAGCTCCTGTGGTAGGTTGAACTTCCTCAGCTGGCGAAGGAAGTACAACCTCTGCTGGCCTTTCTCACAATGGAGTCTATGTGAATGTCCCACTTCAGGTCCTGGGAGATGGTGGTGCCCAGGAACCTGAATGACTCCACTGCAGTCACCGTGCTGTTCATGATGGTGAGTGGGGGGAGAGCAGGGGGGTTTCTCCTGAAGTCCACGATCATCTCCACTGTTTTGAGCGTGTTAAGCTCCAGGTTGTTAAGACTGCACCAGCCAGCCAGCTCCTTAACCTCCTGTCTGTAGGCAGACTCGTCGCCGTCCTGAATGAGGCCGATCAGTGTGGTGTCGTCTGCAAACTTCAGAGCTTGACAGAGGGGTCTTTAGATGTGCAGTCATTCGTGTAGAGGGAGAAGAGCAGTGGGGAGAGAACGCAGCCCTGAGGGGCTCCAGTGCTGGTGGTGCGGGTGCTGGATGAGAAATTTCCCAGCCTCACAAGCTGCTGCCTGTCTGTCAGGAAGCTGTTGATCCACTGACAGACGGAGGTAGGGACGGAGAGCTGTGTCTGTTTATTCTGAAGGATGTCCGGGATGGGTGTTAAAAGCAGAGCTGAAGTCTACAAACAGGATCCTCACATAAGTCCCTGGTCTGTCCAGATGCTGCAGGGTGAAGTGCAGTCCCATGTTAACTGCATCATCCACAGACCTGTTTGCTCTGTAGGCAAACTGCAGGGGGTCCAGTAAGGGTCCAGTGGAGGCCTTCAGATAAGCCAAAACCAGTCTTTCAAATGATTTCATGACCACAGACGTTAGAGCCACAGGTCTGTAATCGTTAAGTCCAGTAATTTTGGGTTTCTTTGGGACAGGGATGATGGTGGAGCGTTTGAAGCATGAGGGGACTTCGCACAGCTCCAGTGATCTGTTGAAGATCAGTGTGAAAATGGGGGCTAGCTCTTCAGCACAGGATTTAAGGCAGGCTGGTGACACACCGTCTGGGCCTGGTGCTTTCCTTCTTTTGTTCTTTATGAAGACCTGCCGCACGTCATCTTCACTTATTTTCAGTGCAGGTGTGGGGGAGAGGGGGGTTGCTGGAGGTGTTAATGGTTGTGTGGAGAGGTGTTCAGGGCGGGTGTGGGGTGTTTTTTCAAACCTGCAGCAAAAGACATTCAAATCGTCTGCCAGTTGTTGATTCTCCACAGTGCTGGGGGATGGTGTCTTGTAATTTGTAAAGTCTTTCATTCCTTTCCACACTGAAGCAGAATCACTGGAAGAGAACTGAATCCTTAGCTTGTCAGAATAATTCCTCTTAGCCACCCTGATCTCCTTTTCCAGTGTGTATTTGGCCTGTTTATACAAGACTTTATCCCCCATCCTGTAAGCATCTTCTTTGGCCTGACGGAGCTGTCTGAGTTTTGCTGTGAACCATGGTTTGTCGTTGTTGTAGGTTAAACGAGTCCTGGTAGGAATACACATATCTTCACAGAAACTGATATATGATGTTACAGTCTCTGTGAGTTCGTCCAAATCGGTGGCAGCAGCTTCAAAAACACTCCAATCAGTGAGGTCAAAACAAGCTTTTAAATCTTGCTCTGCTTCAGCAGTCCATCTTTTAACAGTTTTTAATACAGGTTTTTCAGATTTGAGTTTCTGCCTGTAGGTTGGTATAAGATGAACTAAACAGTGATCAGATAGTCCTAAAGCTGCTCGAGGGACAGAGTGATATGCATCCTTTATCGCTGTGTAAAAGTGATCCAATATATTACTGTCTCTGGTGGGGCATGTGATGTGCTGTCTGTATTTTGGCAGTTCGCGTGAGAGATTTGCTTTATTAAAGTCACCGAGAATGATTAAAACAGAATCCGGGTGTTGTTGCTCAGTCTCTGTGATCAGATCAGCGAGTTTCTGTACAGCTGATCTCACGTTTGCATGCGGTGGAATGTAGGGGAAAACCGGGGCGAAAGTAACGCGGTACGAAAGTAACAAAGCCATTTTCTTTGAGACCTGATTACATATGCATTCCAAGCTATGACAGCACGTTCAGCATGCAACCCTTGAAGTTAGCTGCCAAAGATCACGTGATTTCGTCATTGCTTCCCGCGGTTAGGTCCGGAAAGAAGTTTTCGAGTACGTAAGTAAATTACTGAAGCTGTACTTTTTTTGTAATTACACTTTGTGTTTCTCATTTCATGTGTCACAGTAATGATCAATCAACATGTTATTTAGTGCTGTAATACATCCTAAAGTTTGCCTCATCAGAGTTTTTCAGTAAAAAAGTAAATCGGGTTTAAATGTCAGGAGTTTCTGTCGGGACGAAAGTAACACCTGTTACTTTCGTCCCGCTGCTAATGTGGTGACTTTCCGGGTGTTGCAGCATTTATTAAAACATGTTTATGTCATATTATATCAACAGAATATGCCAAGAGTTAGGGTCAGAAAGACAGACAGGGGTCTGATTCAGCCAGATATTTATGAGAGGGCACTCAACACTCAACATGCAGCTCACTCACACTGCTCTTACTAAAACAATTTTAAATGCTTATCAAAATGTGAGATTTGTACATTCTTTTCTTGGATTATATACTGTCATACTGTTGAAAAAATGTTTTATAAAATGAATTGACATTGCCAATAAACTATCTAAACAATTCAAGTTTGTACTATCAGGTTACTTTTGATGAAACTGTAAATGTAAAAAATATAATTTAATAATGTTTACCAAAGATAAAGGACAAAATATGTTTGCAGTTACATATTAACAAGGTCATAGTCAGGTATATTTAATTAAAAAAATACAAGAGTAACACAAAAAATCTAGCTTGTATTGTTGTTACTTTTGACCCACCTGTGTGTTACTTTCGTCCCAACAGACGGGGTCAAAAGTAACAATGTACAAATTATGTTCAAAGTGAAATTATACCGAAGTCGTTTTACATTTGTAAAAAATACCACTTGGTATTGATAGACCACACTTGTGAGTTATTGACCACAGCAAAAATATATCTCTGTCTAAAACATTATCTTCTAAACTTACGTTTTTCTGAAAAGTGGTACTTTCGCCCCTGCTCTCCCCTACACACTCACGAGAATGAACGAACAGAACTCCCGCGGCGAATAGAACGGCTTGCAGTTAATGAAGAGCGTTTCTAGATCATAACAGCACATCTTCTTTAACACAGTAACATCTGTACACCACCTCTCATTGATGTAGAAGCACATCCCGCCGCCGCGCGATTTCCCCGTTGATTCAGCCTCGCGATCTGCTCTGATCAGCTGGAAGTTGGGAAGATGTAACGCGCTGTCCGGTATGGTATCCTTCAGCCAGGTTTCCGTGAAACACAGAGCAGCAGAGTTTGAGAAATCCTTATTTGTCCGGGAGAGCAGGAGAAGTTCGTTCGTTTTGTTGGGTAGAGAGAGCGGAGATTCGCGAGATGGATGCTAGGCAACGGCGTTCTTAATCCGCGCTGACGAAGCTTCACAAGCGCGCCGGCTCGCTTCCCCCGACTGCGCGACCTGTAGCGTCTAAACAACACCGCAGCTCCGCCAACTATAATGTCCAGCAAAGCGTCCGAGTAATCAAAAACCGGTAAAAGATTTTGTGGTGTGTTCTGCCGAATGTTCAGCAGTTCATCCCTGGAAAAGCTGATCGTGCTGGAGAAACATAAAACAGGAAAAACAAACAAAAACAGTACAAACACTGGAGAGCAAAGCACAGTAGCTGCCATCTGCGGCGCCATCACGAGCACTAAATAATATGTATGTAAGTACATAGTAGTTAAAGCCACCAAACATATGGGACCCACATTTATAATCAGCATATATTAAAGGCAGTACAACATATACTATACATATGCTACAATACACTTTTGCAGACTTTGGGTACTAATATGTACATTTCAGGTACCAATAAAATACCTTTAGAAAAGGTCAAGTTTTATTTTATTTGTTTTTGTTTTTGTAGAAACACATTGAGAATGGAAGACTAGTGTACTGAGTGAACACTGCACGGTATACACTATTCTTACAGATCACACATGCTATGAAGGAGATGCTGATCTCAGTCAAGGTTGACATTAGTCACTATTTGAAATGGAAGCACATTGCATTGTGGGATGCAGTATTCATGCAGAATTTTCCACACATTTTGTTAAATATAGTCGTCTTCTGCCAGTCGTTTCTTATGATATGCAATAGTGCAGCTGAGAACTGGTATTTACTGCAGTCAGTGGATCTGTTTAAAATGCAACAAATGCAAAACACCTAAATGTTAAACTGTGAGTCATCTTGAGATATTTATATGCAGTATAATTATCTTGGGTCATGACTTGCCTGAGTAGAAACTATATTGAAATGTATAATTATATAATGCGAAAAGTAAGCAAACATACATTTTTTTAAATGCATTTCAGTCTATAATTATTACTTTTTAACTTTAAATGTTAGTGTTTATATATATATATATATATATTATATATATATATATATATATATATATATAATATTAAGCATTTATTATTATTAACTACGAGCATGCAATGTCGTGGTCAGTTAAGACACGAAGTTACCAAAAAGGCGATAAAAGCTGCCTCAAAACTGTGCATGCATGTAATACGTTATATTTGAGTTACATTAAGAACATGTCTCTGATATGGTTTTCATGAGAAACTTTCAACTGTCCCGGAGCAGCCCAGCACTGTCTCTCTCATCTAACACAGCCGATTCAACTCTTGATTCAACTCAACAGTCAGTTCATTAGTAGAGACTGAAGTGGGTCAGAAAAGGTAAAGGGAGTTGAGAGGAAATATGATGCAGGTCAGATACGTGTCACATTCAGCAGTGATGGCTCTTAAATAAATAGCAGCTAAAACAACATAACTCAGCTGCTGTGATGTCTGTTCATCAAAGAAAACAGGAGGAAATCAATAACGTTTATAGCTTCAAGTATTCATCTGTATTTAGTTAAGGAATTTAATGTTTGGTAACTTTATTCAATTTCTTTATATTTCTGCTGAGAGGCACAGGTAGCTAAATATGATATTTATTATAATGGGTTAATGTGAAGATTGTTTAAAGTTCACTTAAATTAGAAGTTATTTAAAGTCTAATAAATGTTCAAATTGATAGCTCTCATTTATAATGTAAAGTTGAATGTCTATAGTCAATGGTTATATATAGGGACGAAACATTTTTATAGGGAAATCAGTATTAATTGGTATTAGTGATACTGGCCTTCAGTCATAAAAAAGATGACATTAAACAGATATAAAAAAGATACTGTCTTTATGTTGTTTGTATATTCATTTGAAGATTGAATGTGTAATAATGGCAATATAAAACTATATTTAAAACCTTTATTTTTAGGTGGAATTAATCACGATTAATTTCAGAAAAACATGCTATTAATTAGTTATTTTTTATCGATTGACAGCACTAATATATATATATATATATATATATATATATATATATATATATATATATATATATATATATATATATATATAATATAAATGTTAACATGTATAGCTGCATAAATACACTATGTAGCATTTCACAGTGTGTTGTAAAAATACGTGAACAGCACACAGCTGTACTTGGATTACACACAGCGAGACTCTTGATCTGTTTAGAGTACCTCTTTATCTTTATTATTGTGGTGAATTGCAGGTTTGAGGTTGAGAATCAAATTGCCCTGGTGGGACACGTGTGTGAGCGTGCAGCAGGAGCGCGCGCGCGCACACACACACACACACACACACACACACACACACACACACACACACACACACACACACACACACACACACACACACACACACACACACACACACACACACACACAGATAATCTCACTCAATCACAAGATCCTATTGGCTTTGCCTCCCTGGATAAATTCAGGATTGCAGATTTTTGCCCCTGGCACAGAAAGCATGGCGCTGCACGAACAGCAGTGTTTGTTTTCTATGGGAACATTTATTTTGTCACTTCTTTTTCTCACCTTTTCAGTTGCTGGTGGAGATGTGCTTGATAAGATTACACAGAACAGCAGTGTTTACATACTGGACTGAATCCATCCAATATACACTTCACAGTATATCTCTCTTCCTCCGTTCCTCGGCATTACTGCCTTTCTGGAAGATTGTTGCAAAGGGTTGCACATTGAATTTTTTGTTTAATTATTCACTTTAACTTTCATATAAAGAATAGGATTATGTTTATCTTCTTGACAAACCAGTATGATCTCAGAGCTAGATTAAAATCTGGATCAAATAGGCTTTTATATATTTGTATAAACCTACACAATGAGTTCACCAGAACCACCTGCTCCTACAACAACAGCATGTGCAGACATGGAGGCTGTCTGTCTCAGTTACATGCCAAAATGAAAATCAAAACCTTTTTTCATTGATTTTGTGGACAATTTTTCAGGGTCTTATGTTATTCTAAATAATATATTTGCATTGTTTCATCGAAGTGTATTAACTTGACACTTGTCATTCATCGGCATCTATAAAAAGCACCTTTATTCTCACAAGTTCAAGATTAGGAAATGATCTATGTGACATTATGAATGAGAGAATCATAGAAAGAGTACTAATGTTTAATAAGTGTTTTTATGTCAAATCATCACGTGCTGCTCAATAGCACCATCTGCTCTTATTTTGCGCAGAAATCTCCAAACCCGAGATAAATCGGAGGAGAAACTTAGTTAATGGTAGGCTATGTCTTATTCTCTCTGCTGTGGGGAGCTGCGGTTATTGTGGAGTGTAATTAATCTGGGCAGTGGTGATGCATTTCTACAGACAATATGGAGATATAACACAGATTTTGATGAGAGAGACACGTCACGTCATCTTGGCCGTTTCAGCAGAAAATGTGTGTAAACGAGGAATCTAAATTTGACTATGCAACACCTGTACCAACCAGGCATTTATAAAGGAAATGTGCATCCACACAAGCCTGGTTGATTAAATCTTTCAGTTATGAAGTATGCAGATGTGTTGTGAATATGACTAAAAATTGTTTATGAGCCATAGAGGCCTCAAACTTTACATGTACTTTACGTTATTGATATGGCAGACATTTGCGTTGGGGGTAACGCATTAATAGTAGCGTGAGTTCAGATTACTATTCCAAGTAACATATAAAGTAACACATAATTTTTTAATTTACAAGAAAGTAACTTTTTCAAATAAGTCAAGTCACTCTTATTTGTATAACGCGTTTAACAATGCAAATTGCATCAAAACAGCTTTACATCAGCTTTACCGTATTTAGACAGGGAAATAGTTTGTTGAAATATTGTCATTCTTCTCTGGCAAGACAAAATCAGCAGTTTAAATCTAGGCTGGAGCAGTGTCAGATTGTAAGGGCTCAACTGGTTCCTGTGGTCTTGTCCCAATGGACGTGTAGGAGACAGGGTCTTCACTGGGGATCTGTCTCTGGGGCTCATCTAGTTCTCCTGGTCTCCGCTGACGTTCAGGGCTGTAGAGGTCATTTCTAGGTGCTGATCCACCATCTGATCTGGATACAGTCTGGATTTGGGTGGCTACGGTAACCTCGGAATAAGAAAGAAACAGACTAATATTAGCGTAGATGACATTCTTCTAATGATGTAACAAGGAAATCGGTGTTTTGGGAAATGTTTGCGGTTCTGGTTGACCTAATTACTGCAGCCTAACAATCCTTTAACGAATTCTAATAGTAGAAGTGTAATAGAGTGTTATGTGTACGCCAGGTTAAAGAGATGGGTCTTTAATCTAGATTTAAACTGACAGAGTGTGTCTGTTTCCCGAACAGTGTTAGGTAGATTGTTCCAGAGTTTGGGCACTAAATAGGAAAACGATTTACCGCCTGCAGCTGATTTTGATATTTTAGGTATTATCAAATGGCCAGAGTTTTGAGAACGAAGTGGATGTAAGGGACTATAATGTAATAAGAGCTCACTCAAATACTGAGGTGCCAAACCATTCAGGGCCATATAGGTAATTAGCAAGATCTTAAAATGTATACAATGTTTAATAGGGAGCCAGTGCAGTGTTGACATAACCGGACTAATGTGGTCATACTTCCTGGTTCTAGTAAGAACACTAGCTGCTGCATTTTGAACCAACTGGAGTTTGTTTATTAATTTTGCAGAGCAACCACCCAATAAAGCATTACAATAATCTAGCCTCGAGGTCAGGTATGCATAGGTAATGTTTCTGCATTTGACATTGAGAGCATAGGTCGTAATTTAGATACATTTTTAAGATGTTAAAATGCAGTTTTACAAATGCTAGAAACATGTTTTTCGAAGGAGAGATTTCTATGAATAAGTACGCCTAGGTTCCTAACTGACAAAGAAGAATTTACAGAGCAGCCATCAAGTATTAGACATCGATCTGGGTTATTACATGCAAAAGTTTTTGGTCCAATAATTAACACCTGTTTTTTTTCAGAATTTAGTAGTAAGAAATTGCTAGTCACCAAGTTTTTGAAATCAACTATACATTCTGTTAGTTTTGAAAATTGGTATGTTTCATTGGGTTGCAAAGAAATATAGAGCTGAGTATCATCAGCATAACAATGAAAGCTTACACCAAGTTTCATGATGATATCTCCCAAGGGTACCATGTAGGGCTGTAGTCAAGTCCACCTTTGTCGAGTCCAAGACAAGTCCAAGTCCAAAGAGGTTTGAGTCCGAGTCAAGACCGAGTCCAAAGAGGTTCGAGTCCGAGTCAAGTCCAAGTCCAAATGAGACGGTCAAAACAGAGAAAGAAAAAAATAATCTTCTTCAAAACCACATGCTTAATTATTGATAATTGATGTAATACGAGAGACGGCATATCTTCTATTCTAATATAATAATTTTGCATTATTGTTAGTAATGATCTAAAAGCATGTGCAGCAACACTGTAGGATCAAATTAGGCTATTTTATTTCTCCTCCTGAGACCCAGCTATGGAGTTTTTGCCTCTGTAGTGGACATTCTATTTTTAGTGAATTTCTCTGAGACCTCACACGTCACAGTTATAAGCCTGGATGTCCTGTACAGAGCACATTCAGGGCTTTATAGAGATACTAAATGTTTTTTTAAACCCTCTCATACGTCTTTAAAGATGGTTTAAATATTTAATTTAGTGAAAAATTGTACATCCTTATGGAAATATGATTATATTCTGTAATGTCTTTTAAATCTGAATAATTTTCAGATTGTTTGTCATAAAGCAACATCTCAGGAAAATGTTATGTGTTTTCAAATTCAAATATGACTTCCTGTTATGAAACAGGACATAATGTTCAATGTAGAGGACACCAGGACTAAAAGCATGTTTATTATGCATTTTGGGAGACAACAATTGAATAGGGAAATAAATTATATATCAGTTTGCTTATGAAATATTATATATTATTATGAAAATCTGGCCATGTATTACTCCCATTATGAAAATTATTTTTCAACATTCTGTCCCAACAGCAACACATTAATAAGCAAATTAGATACAGTGTGTAGGTACACTGTGTTTAATGGGAAACCAGTTTATGGAATTTTTACACACATATTGCATAAAACAAAATGGTATATCAAATAATTTTGTTATACATTTTAAAACATAGTTGAGAATCATCCTTAAACAAAGTTTAGTATAAAAAAATCCTGAAACCTAAAAAAATGTATTTGGTGATTTAAAAAAACTCCCATTGATTTTGCCGTTATGATGTCTATTCATGCAATTTAATTTTAGTCCTTGTGTCCTCTACAGAGGACATATAATCAAATATTAATAAAATAGAGTTTTTCAAAAATGAAATAAAAAAAATATATATATATTTTTTTTTTCTTATGGTCTAAACAATGTAGTGACATGAAAACTTTGTTTTTAGGGGGGGGGGGGGCGTCTCAGGAGGATATTTTAGGTTTAGCAATTTCACTAATATTTGACCAATTTGTCAGAAGAAACAGAGGATCCAGGTGCAAAGGTAAGTTCTGTAATGGCTTTTATTGAATAATTAACACAGGCAGTCTGTCTAGCAAAGACACAGAACTAGAACAAACACAAAGTAGATAAATTCCTCGGTAAAGGAAGACTCCTGTCTTGAGGATAGATAGCAGAGCTGGAACTTCTCGTAGGGCAGAAACACAGTCCTTGTACGAGGTCACATGCAGCAGGATGACAGAGACACGAAAGCACACAAGACGAGTGCAACTCCTCTAGACTTGATTAAGCAGGACAAGACAGGGTAAATGTTCATGTAGATAGCATAACACACAAGCATGACTCACGTCCACGCGAAATAATCCGACAAAGAACAAGGGGAAACAGATGCTAGAAGTAGAAAGAAAGTAATGAGACAAGTGAGAACAGGTGTGACAGAGAAGCAGCGCAAGCGCTAATTGCAATGATGAACAGGTGGGGAAGAATAGACAGGCAGGACCCGGGCGAGAGAGAGAGAGAAAGAGAGAGAACAAACCCAGCTCATGACACAATTCTCGATTTTGTAAGATTTTATCTAGTCAACTTGAAAATGTAACTACAACATGATTCAAGCAACTTTTTCTTTATTAACCCTCTAGTTAAAGAAAAGTATATTCTAAGTGCACCACACATGACGTTGTCTTCATGATGTAAATGTTAAATAAATCACTAAATATCTTTGCAGAAAAGATGGAACTACAACTACATCTGTACCAAACCTTATATTATGCATATTAGGCTATGTGTTCTGAAATAATACAAGACAAATGCTCCAAAAAACTCAAGTAATTCCAATTCAAAATGACTGAAGGTATAACACCTAGAGTGCTATTATTAACTATAAAGGCTCTGTAATACAATGAACAGTAGTTTTCAGCCTGTCACCGGGATGCAAACCTGAAATATCAGATATACAGTAGTAGTTCTTCACAGGTTTTGTATTTGATTAAGCCGTTGTTTTTTCTATGTAAGCATGGACGAGTTTGACTGTTGCGCTCGTGTCTCTTGTAGCGTCTCGTGCATGAAACGGCTTTCTAAAAACGCGGCACTCTAGTTATTAAAAGATGTTTAACTCACATCTTGTATTTTTTCTATTCCACAGCCCGCGTCAACACAAAAGCACATCCTGTGTGAATGGCACCTAGAAAGCATCACACGTGAGCGGTTAATCATGTGCACCGATCGTTCTTTTCTCTTTACTGTTATTATCAAAGTGTCTAATTCTAGCGTTTGGTAATATGTCTATTCAAAATCGCGATTCCTCGATTTATAAAAAATCTAATTGTGGCAAAACATTAAATTCGAATTAATCGAAACAATCTGATAAATCGCCATTGCCACAGTGTTTGCTTATTTTTTACTTTATTTAAATTTTTGTGTAATTTATTTTATTTTACATCCAGTTGTATGCCTGTGCCTCCGGGCTTTATTCGTTTTGCTCTTATTCGTTCTTTTTCTTATTCATTTGGTGCCACGGCGTTTGATGATTGGCATTTTATTTTTTTACATTAAACATTTTGAATTTTATATTAGGCTTATAGCATGGTAATGGTGTTTTTTTTATTCGTTTTGTATAATTAAAGTCCCATGTTTATTGCAGAAAAATGTGGTCGTTGTAAGCTATAGATATGAGCCAATTTGAACCTTAATTAAATGTGAAAGCAAAAAGGCGCACGGGCATTAATCAAGCTATTTAAGATGAGGAAAATGAGAGGAAGAAACTCCAAACGAACTTTGTAAAA
>CM049796.1:25057497-25167981 GCA_027422405.1 Ptychobarbus kaznakovi | reverse complement strand
TCTGGTGAAACCTTCCACAATATGCCCGCATTCTCCACCAGTGTAGCGAGGTGGAAGGATCACACGACAAGGAGAGCTCAATAAATACCCCGGAGGGTGGATTTATTCACACTGTGCTGTGCAGAAGTGATGGTGAAGTGGTTGCGGTGCTCAGGTGCTCTCCCCTGTGTGTTCCGGTGCTTGGTGGATCGGCTGTGCTTCAGGCAGGGCAGGATCCGTCACAAGCTGGTTTCTGGAAAGGAAGCAAGAGACCGCACGTTAATTCTCCGGCTTACAGGAGATATGTCTCTCCTTCTTTCCGGGTCTCCTCGGCTTATCTAGCCGTGGGTAAACGAGCTCCAGGTGTGGCTGATCCGCCCAGCGTGACGAGCTGGTGCAGGTGATTCGTGTTCGTCTCCAGGGCAACGCTGATGAGTGCTCGGGACGCTCGTCACAGTTCACATTATCTTACACTGAGTGTTATCAGTGTTATCTTCTCACATTGCACGGCTGTCTAGGTACAATCTTGCTGAGGTGTTGAGAAATTTTGGAGATGTAACAGGTTGCAGATTATAAGTTACCCTATTTCAAATGTAGTAAGTTTTGCAACTATTTCAATAATTTTATTAAAAAAAAAAAAAAAATAACGCAGATACATTAGCCTAAATAGGAAATAGAGCAATTATCGAATAATCACATGTCCCGGTCTGTGTCCCAAACACTTGAAACATTGGTGTCTCATATTTTAGAGCAGTCAAAGCAATTTGGGAAAGAAATCAATTAAATCTGTTTGTGTTTGTGTAATATTCAGATGTTACCCCCTTTGTAATGTTACGATATTTAAGTAACTGTAACAGATTCAATTTATATTACAATTTAAAATTCCAAATTTACAACCAAACACACGCCAGAATACATAGGGGAAATACCAGATGTGAGAATGGATTTATTCCGGTCAAACATGGTGGCCCTAAAAAGCTTGCAATCCAAATTGTCTGTTCACTCAAGTGCTGTGAAAATAAAAAATAAAAAAATAAGTATATGAAGGAGAGATTGGTTGCTTGCTGATTTTCTGTTGCAGATATGACTCCTCCCACTGAACTCTGTGTCGTGCTCTCTCATTGGCTGTAGGTCGTCGCCGATGTCATTTCCAGTCAAAACACATTTCACGCTGACAGGTCCACATATTTAGCATGCCAAATACCTCACGGCTCTGCCTGTCCTGACCCTAACGCTGATGATACATGGGTCAACTTTTTTGAGTAGTGTTGCTTGTGCACTTTCCCACTGGGAATGGGTAACCAATTTCTATCTGGATACTTTAGATCGGCTGTGGGCCCTGTGTCTCACCTGGTTGCCCACTGACGGCAACATTAACCAAAGTCATGCCCCGTGTATCATCAGCCCAACACTGCTATTTGTTCGACCAGGAGTGGGCCACTTGAGGTCCGCTGTCCTGCAGAGGTCAACTCTAACACTAATCAAACACACCTGTCTGCAATTTCTGCCAAATAATCTTGAATACTTCCGTTAGATTCTCAGGTGAGATTGATTAGGGATGAGATCAACTTTAGTGGACCTAGAAGGCCAGAGAACAGGGAGACAAATGTAGCATCCAAATACTGTATAAAAGTCAAAAATCACTATAAGCAGTACTTTCAAATAGGCAGTATTCCTGAAAATAGAATACAAATATACCCACGGGAGAAGGGTCGTCCTATTAGTAAATGACAGGGATTAGCACGTCTACTTTATGGGACATATACAAAGCAGGCACAACGTCATCAAATGACAGTGAAAGCACACTGACAGAATGCAATTTCAGGGTAGAATCTTTGAACAAAGACAAGAGAAAGAGGCATTTTCCATTTAAAAGAAAAACAAGTAACATTTCTAAATAAAATATGATTAACGTTAATGAAAACAAGAAAAGACCAACAAAACCATTGCCGTGGGAAATGGTGGAATGAACCAATAAATCAAAAACAAATGTATTTTACAAAACTGACGACAACAATTTAAATTTTGAATATGATATTTTATATTACACTGAATGCAGAAATGCAATAAATGTTTATTCATCATAAAATAAAACTGATTACTAACTTAAAACAATAATATTTCAAAGGCTAACAGATTGGTATCTCCTTCTTTAAGTTTCAAACACACAGGCACACGTACACACACACGCACACGCACACGCACACGCACACGCACACACACAACGCACACGCACACGCACACACACACACACACACACACACACACACACACACACACACACACACACACACACACACACACACACACACACACACACACACACACAGTCTGGCATAAGTGGTTTACGGGGACTCTCCAAAATAAAGGTTTTTATACTGTACAAAACTGTATGTGCTATTACCCAACACCTAAACTTAGCCCTGACAGGAGACTTTGTGCATTTTTTGATGTTTGTATACAATTTAGTATGTTTTTTAAGCCTTTTCGTTTACGGGGACATGGGCAGTGTCCTCATAAACCATATTAATGTTGTAAAAACCCATGTTTTTATACAGATTTGTGTCCTCATAAAACCATATATACCAGTTAACACACACACAACACACACACACACACACACACACACACACACACACACACACACACACACACACACACACACAACAACACACACACACCACACACACACACACACACACACACACACACACAACACACAAACACACACACACACACACACACACAACACACACACACACACACACAACTACAGACATTTTATGATTTTCAAAAAACTTCACTCTGTATGATTTAAAAGATTGTTTCTTCATGGGGACCAAAAAATAAACGTCCCATAAGTTCAAAATGTACTGGTATTATCCTCGTGGTCCCCATAATTTAGGGGATATCAGGAACGTCCAGTGTGATTTCTAGCAGTTGGCACATGAAAGCTGAGATGAACATCTGAAATCATTTTACTTTAAACACTAAAGATGGGAATCTAACAAAACCAATCCACTAACCAAACCCCAACGATATGGCTCTGTTTGGCAGATAAAGACAGCTTCTTTTAGTTTCTTCATTAAAATAACCACCAACAATTCTCTTTTTGCAACAAAACCACTGAAACTGGATCTTTATGAGCTGTTATTGAACAGGCTCAGATCTGGCAACACTAAACCATTAGTAAAGACATTCTTTCCTTGAGATTTAACCTCCAGCAAGAATACAACTCTGAATGGGAGGAAGAAAAAGAAAACAGCCCAGCCCGGGAGACTGTGGGTAGAAAACATCTACAAGCACTTCATTGTTCTTGTTAGAAAAGAACATGCAGCAACAACAGCACAGTGCTTTCGGTGCAAAAAAGCATATGAATGTGTGGTTTAGGATATGTTTTATGCTTCAGTGTGATTTTAGTTGTGATGGTCTACAGATAAACCTTGAAACAGTTCATCAGCAAATATCCCAGCATTCTCGTGGAGTTGGCCGTAGGAGCGGTAGATTGTGTTTCTTTGTATATTGCTGCAGAATTTGATTATTCTTCCACATGGCAGAAAGAGAAAGAGACGTTCTGTTCTAATGGCACAGGGAATGCCAAATCCCACCACCAACTTCCTCGAACCTCAATCATCCAAAGTGAATGTCAGCAGCATACAGACAGCTGAGAAAGACCAGCCTACTGAAGACTGATTACAGGAATAACAGATCTGGACATCAACACGATCTGTGCATGGAGTTCAGTCTGAGAGTGCATACAAAGTGAAACGCAGTTACTGAAGTTCTATCTGCATCTTAAAAGAAGTTTATAGTCAGGTTGACTAAATCGTGTTAAACAATATTTCTGACTTGAATAAAGCTGTTCACTTAGATGTTACACCTCATATTTTAGGTTACTATTTTTCTTTATTTTTTACAGTCAATACTTGTTTGCATGCATGCTCAGAGACAAAACAAGGAACGGGGTTATTCAGACAATCTTTTCTATATCAAAGTTTTTTTTTGTTTTTGTGATTTACTCAGAAAATTTTTACATTTAAAGGTTTTTATAGCTTCATGTTTGCTGGTACATCTGAATTGGCTTTGTGTGTTACACTTTTTTTAAAAGACAAAATCCTATTAAAATTTGTGTTTTAAAACCAAAACCACTGATGATAATTAACATCATTTTTTGAATCTCCAAAGAATCATATAACATATGAAATTCAAAATGCTATTGAAACTCTTTATTTTAAGCATGAAGGAACCACCAAAAAAAAAAAAAACACTTTGGGGATTTTGGAGATCCGACGTTTAGCATACTTGGGACAAACTATCCCACTCGGACCATAGTCTGTCCAGAAGGTATGTGAGTCTAAACATTCAGGTAGTCATTTTTCAGCCGGCTTAACCTGGACCCATGACTCCGAATGATCAGAGAGATGAGCTCGTGCTTATCCTTGAGTCCGGAAGAGATGTCCAGAGTTTCCTGCAGAGTGTCCCTCACATTATGCATGGGGTTGATGAAGGTATTGGTGAACTCATTCTCCCCTCTTTGCTCGGTATCCTGGCTTAGCTCGAATTTCGTCTCCAGCTCCAGAAGAGATTTCTCCACGTTTGTAAAAGCCTCGTTGATTTGCACGATCTCTCTCTTCAGGTATTTCCCATAGCTGTCCTCGCCATCCAGGTCGTAGGACACGCTCTTTCCGAGGCTCTCCAGGACACGCGCGGCGTCTTCTATCTGCTGTTTGATGATGAAAAAATCCTCGCGAACGATCGAGTCCTGGTCTTCCTCTAGCGGACACAGTCTGCGGTCGATCCATTTAAAGAGCATCTGACATTTCTCCGGGTCTTCGGTCTCCTCGTAATCGCCGTCCGGGACGAAGAAGTGGTGAAATGTCCCGTTGGACATTTCAGGGAGCAAAGGTCCCGTGTAGACCGCAGCGCAGAGCGGCAATAAAAGCAGACCAAGGGCGAAAGGTAACATGATAGATTGCTTCTGTCCTCTCGGAAGGTCTGACTGACCTGACATCTGGAGTCTCTAGTATGAGTATATGCGCACTAGGAGAGACGCTGAGGCTGTACTCTGAGTCACGCGCGCTTTTACGCGCTCTCAAATTACAGCGCGCCGCGCGTCTCGCTCACAACTCCACTGGAAGCGCATCTGCGCCTCGCTCTGTAATGATAATAATGACACTGGAGCACAAAACCAGTCATAAGTAGCATGGGTACATTTGTAGCAATAACCAACAAATACATTGAATGTGCCAAAATTAATCTTTTTTCTGACAAAAATCATTAGCATATTAAGTAAAGATCATGTTCCATTAATATATATCTTGTAATTTTTATACCGTAAATATATCACAACTTAATTTTTTATTAGTAATATGCATTTCTGAGAACTTAATTTGGACAACTTTAAAGACATTGTATCTCGGCCAAATATTGTCCTATCCCAACAAACCATATATCAATGGAAAGATTATTTATCAGCTTAAAGCTCATAAAGTGATACAAAAAAGATGCTTATGACTGATTTTGTGCTGCTGGGTCACATACACACTGTAATTGAATGTAATGAAATACACACAACAAATAGTTTGTTCAACTAATCAGCATGGACTTCGTCCTATAATCATATATTAAAAACAAAGCCATTAACAAATGTTCAGAATGTGCTGCACTTAATCATTTATAGATTCCCCTAATTCTTATTTTTTTCTTGTAAATTTACCTTCCAAGAATCATGCCATGTCTTACCATTTAGATTTGACTATAAACAATATATAATGGTCATGTAAATACGATGTAAATGATTTTGAAGACCATGTTTCTGATTGTGGGTGAAAAAAGCACCCGTCAAGTAATTAGACCATGCGTGAAATGCATAATTATGAAAGTTACTAAACACTTATGTATACAACACTGCGCCATCATCATGAGCTGTTGATTCTGG
This sequence comes from Ptychobarbus kaznakovi, assembly GCA_027422405.1. Lineage (NCBI taxonomy): Eukaryota > Metazoa > Chordata > Actinopteri > Cypriniformes > Cyprinidae > Ptychobarbus > Ptychobarbus kaznakovi. Next base: position 25,162,064 of record CM049796.1, on the reverse strand, counting down.
AAGTCTTGGCCAATAAGATACTCATAAAAAAAAAAAAAAATAATCACTTGAAATATTTCTGAAGTTAATTAAATCGTTTAACAATACATTTACATGTTTACAGTTTGATATCACTTAATGGGCACAATGATGTACTGTACAATTAATCAAATTAAATATTTTTAGTGTTCAAATGCTGAAATCATTTATTTTACAGTTTATTAGTTCATTCAGGGCTGCAGGATGATGGCAAAAATCATAATTTTCAATTATTCCTTTGAAACTGTAATTGCGATTATTAATTAAAATGATCACAATTTACACTGAATGATGTAATGATATTTATACCATTGTTTAAAGCAACCGCATGCCATATTTTAGATGAAAATAAACAAGTTGAAAACACTAACTGGAAAACTAGTATTGCTGTTGTTTGTGTTTTACAGTATTAAGCCTCAGATGTTAACTATACATATGATTGGTTTCTTCTTTAAAAAAAGCAAAAAAAGCACAAAAAACCATGACATTAACAATGTTATACTAAAACTCAAGTTGAAAATGATAACCTGAAGAGAGAAAAAAAACATCATACTTTAAGCATGCAGAATTACAAAAGTGGACTTTAAAAGATGAATTGCTGCTTTGGATGATTATTCATAATTGTGGCATCTGTAATCGTGATTAGAAATTCAACTAAATGTGCAGCCATAATTTAATTAATTATTAGCTTTTTATCAACTCACAAACCCACTGCATTTCTTACATTAAGCCCAGTTTGGGAAATCACATTTTCATCTTGTAATGTGTAATCAGTAATGGACTACAAACTGTACGTGATCTAGCCAGCTTTGCATGTACTGAATCATATATTAAATGGTCATAATAAATGGCCTTCCACTTTACCTGTATTCACACTATAATGTGTGTACACAATGTAATGTGATGATCTTCAATGCAAATGGATCTGAATTTATTTCGCAAGTTTTTAACGTGATCACATCTGTCAAATAATTGTGTTATTACTAGTGTGTGGCCGTTATCGGCGTTAACGTGCTGCGTTAACGTGAGACTCTTATCGGCGATAAAAAAAAATATCGCCGTTAATCTATTCTCAAAGTTGGGTTGGGAGCTGGGTCTATACTACGCAAGCTATGATGACTTTCACCCTGATATTTTAGCGCGGATGTATAACCTAGCCGAATTGCACTAAGGGGCGAGAACGAGTCTTCGAACTAGAGGCTCGCAGTCCGTGATGGACAGATTGTTAACGGCTGGTCTGTGTGGTAATACAATCGGGCAGGACATCCAAACGCTCACCTATCATTCATCAACCTCAAATATGGCTTTTCACTGAAAGATGTATGTAGTAAGCAACTTTACAATGCCGCTCAATATGATGTTAACCTAGAGAAATGTGCGCTATTGAAGTGTTTTGTGTGGAAGCGCGTTTGCTGCAGGACAGGCTCCCGGTGCGCTCACTTGCTCTTAAAATCTCCGTCATTTTTGGTCATACAGATAAAAGTAGCCTAATACATCTTTCGAATCTGTAAAGACTCTACGTTTATTTTTGTGCACTCAGAATAACAACGAAACGTTGCCGCTTTTAAGCAACAGGATGCGCTTTAGGTCTCATGTGATATTGAGCAAGAAACTTCGAAACTCGAATATAATCTAAAAATACAGTACATAGAAAAATATATCTATAGAGAGTGAAATGTCTAAAAAAAAATAGAAGACGTGTGTGTTAGCGTGGATGATTTACATGAAATTTAATCTGTGCAACACTGTGCATAATAAGATGGCTTTCAGTTCAATATAATAACAAAAAACGACATTTTGGGTTTTATTCAACTAATAAGGTGGGCACGCTGTGGTCTGTACTATATTTTTACTGTAATTGACAGTTATCAAAAAAAAAAAAAAAAACAACAACACGGGAGTGGGAGGGAATGGGAGTCATTCTTCCGGGTGGAACGGGATTTTCCTCCAGTTTTTTTCGTGGGATTGGGACGGGAAGAGATTAAAGTTTGTGATGCATTTTGGAAACAGGAGATGAGCCCTGGTCTAATGCGCCACCTGGCTTGAGAAACCCGTTCTCAAAAGACTTACTTTTAGTCATTATTTGGGTAGCACACATATTCTGAGGCGGAGTTTGGGGGGCCGGGGGGGGCACTGCCCCCCAGATCAGAGCCAATCGATTTGTCAGATCTATGAATACAAAAATATTTTCACATTGTCTCATTTTATTTGCATTATGGTATTTTAATGAGTATGTTAAGGCTAAATTATTTGTAATTAATGTAATTATTTTTTTTTTTTTAAATCAGACCTCATGGTCTACCGGTAGGTGCCCCCCCAGGCAAAAATGTGAAACTCCGCCTATGATTCTGAATGCCTTCGGCAGAATTCAATGAGCCATTTTAATCTAGATTAATCTAGATTAATTCCAAGATTAATCTAGATTAATCTAGATTAAAAAAATTAATCTATGCCCACCTCTAGTTATTACTTATTTTTTCTTTTCTTTGTGTAAACACACTTTGTCAGCATTGTGTATCAGGATTAACTAGAGTTTCACGGATGACAAAGTATCACAAACACAACTGAAGCATGTCACCAGTTAATCAACATCAGTGAGGTAATAATAAACCACATTATAACTTTACCACAAGTAAAACATAACACATCTTTTGACAGCCACCATTGCCAATGCAATACACAATATAATATAAAGACATCTGACAAGCCCCTGAAACTTCTTCCTCTCTTTGATGGCATGTTAGTAAGTATAGCTAGATAGATAGCTAGATAGATAGATAGATAGATAGATAGATAGATAGATAGATAGATAGATAGATAGATAGATAGATAGATAGATAGATAGATAGATAGATAGATAGATAGATAGATAGATAGATAGATAGATAGATAGATAGATAGATAGATAGATAGATAGATCCTGAGAGGAAATTCAGGAGGACAATACATGAGTGACATAATAACTAATATGACCCCTCGTCCCATGTCTTGACTCATAAGCATTTTTAACCTGTTATAACCTCAATGATTAACATGATTAGCACGTGAGGTGTCCTGAACTAGAGATACTGGAGCACACTCTCCAGTTTGACCAGATTCTGCCTCAAGCATGGAGGACAAAAGTCACACAGTGGGGACCTTCCAGGTTGGGGACTATGTGGTGTTCGCCCTTCTGTTCGTTCGTACTCCTCAGGAATCGGGGTTTTCTTCGCCATCAAAGAGAGGAAGAAAGCTTTGTCTAAAGAGTTTTCTGGTTGGGGGCCGTCAGATGTCCTGCGGGCCGGTGCCCTTTCTCTCACCGCCAGCTTCATGTCTGCGGTCACAGTGATCGGGGCCGCTCGAAATGTGTACAGATACGGGGCCTCGTATGTCATCTTTGGGGTCGCCTACACGTTTGTGGTGTTTTTTACGGCTGAGCTCTTCCTGCCTGTGTTCTACAGATCAGGCATCACCAGTACATACGAGGTAGGGATACGTATATTTCAGATTTGCTTTGTCATCAAAGTAGGTTTCGCTAAATGATTGTATTATCATCATATCAAAATCATCAATATAACACATATCCAGTGGACAGAAATTAAGTTTTTTGGAGGTCATGACTTTAGGAATAAACCCCACAGGCCGTGTCAGCTGTAGTTCTGCAGGTTGAGGCCCTCCAGCATTGATACAGATTTGTTGTGATTGGTTTTTCTCACAGTATTTGGAGCTGCGTTTTTGTAAGCTTGTTCGAGTTGCAGCCACACTAATTTATATCATTCAGACGGTGAGTGGCATTGAATGTTCAAACACATTTGAATCGTTTGTTGTTTGGTTTTTGTTCAGCCATAATGCTGATTGTTCTGTATTTTTACCTCTTCAGATTCTGTACACCGCTGTTGTAGTTTATGCGCCCGCTTTAGCTCTCAATCAAGGTCAGTCTGCATTCATCACAGATATTGTGGGGGAAAACATATATGTGTGTGTGTGTGTTGTGTGTGGGGGGGTGTGTGTGTGTGTGTGGGTGGGGGGGTGTTAATAAGGGGATCCATTGTGAAAAAATAAGTGCACTTAGTTTATTTCAATCTTCAAATCACGTTTTCTGCTGTCGAGGTGGGATACGGGTACATTTAGGTATGGGTTTGATGCTATGTTTAGGCTTAAGGGGCAGAGGTAGGGTCAACTGTAATTAATTGCAGATGCAATTAGCAGAAGGCATTTTTTAAATATAGTATAATGTAAAAAAAATTGATGGACAAATAAGTAAATTGTATCAAATGATTAATTTAAATATATGTTTAAATACACATAATTTAAATAAATATAAGTGCATAATAGTTGAAGACACAATATAAAGAGGGTCCTAATAATCTTTTGTTGTGTTTTAAAGAAGTGCACTTATTTTGATGTCGACTAACATACTAAAGCAATTCATTAAAGTATTGAAGTACTGATATATTTGATTATAATTTAACTCATGTGTTATTTGTGTCAGGGTTCTGTCACTTCGGTCTAGTGTTATTCATGGTTTTGTGACAGAGCCCTGATACTCCCGTCATGTCCGGGTTTTCATGTGAGCGCGCGGCTTCGAGTGTGCTCGAGTCGTGCACTCTCTCGTCTGCGTACATTGTTTTGTGTGGAGCGTGGTGTTTGGATCCCGGCACTCATGTCTTGAGTTTCGGTTAGTGTCGGGGTTCGGACACTCGCGCTCCATTTTCTGTCATTGTGTGAGTGCGCAGTCTCGAGTTCGCTCGGCACCGCGCACTCTTGTCCACGTGTGTTTTGTTGTGTTGCACGCAGTTCGTGTTTCTATCGGCTGCGTGCATTTATGTTATATCTTGTGCTGTGTTGCACACAGCTGGTGTTTTTCATTGGCTGTGTGCTTTCATGTTTTCATGTCTTGTGTGAACACATGGCTTATGAGTTTTCTCATTAGCTGCGTGTTTGTGTCTTGTTTTGCACATGGCTGGTGAATGGTTTGCTGGCCATGTGCTTGTGTTTTTGTTTTGTGTGAGCACGTGGCTTCTGTCCTAGTTTTCTGTGTGCCACATGCTCTCATGTCAATTTGTCTTGACCCCACCCATCTTGTTACCTGTTTATTGATTCATTTTCCCCAGCTGTTTTCCCTCGTTACCCTCATCATTTGCTCCCTTTATAATCTCCTTGTGTTTGCAGTTCCGTGTGGGTTCGTTACCTAATGTAAGATGTCGTCTGTGTCCTGCCTTGTCCTGCCTTGTCCTGCCTTGTCCTGCCTTGTCCTGCCTTGTCCTGCCTTGTCCTGCCTTGTCCTGCCCGCTAGCCAGTCTGTTTTTCCCCTACGGGGTGGTTTTTGTTTGTTTTGTTTTTTGTTAAGAATAAAAGCCCTTTTACCTCCAGCAATTGGGTCCTCGCCTCATCCATTCCCCCAACCCTGACAATTTGATATTATATTCAAAGTTAAAATTTAAATTGCAACACGTGTTATTTGAATGTATGACACAAGTTTCAATAAATATAGAATTACTTCAGTATTTTAAAGTATGTTTAGGCATTAGAAGTAATTCTGAAATTACACATAAAGATTCTTAAGTTCTACTCAAGTGGGTCAAAACGCCCTCTACATTTCAAATCACTGCATTTAATATACATTTTATTTATTATACTAAAATATTTTTTATTTAATTGCAATTAACGTATAATTAATCACCTGAAAACATTTAATTAAGTTCACTCCAATATATATATTCTTTTAAAGTGCATTAATTCTGTTTAAGTATGCTAAAGCGTGCTTCTTTTGGAGTCAGGAGCAGTTGCTTATAACCCTGTGTGCTGCCCATCTAGACAGTATTTTAGGTCATCAGAAGCATGTTGACATGAAGACTTTAGCTTAAAAAATGATTCATGACACCCTTTACACGCTGGAAGATCACTCACATGTTCTGCATGAATAACACTTGTCATGTGAACCGCACAAGAGACTAATGTTCACAGCCGATGAAGGAACCAAATAGAGTGAAATGCCACATTTTATGATTAAACTACATTTCAATCAGATTGGTTTTATCATGGTAATGGTTATGACAATGTTAATGTATTTGGTCTTGGCAGAATAGATATGCTACGCTACTGCTGCTGTTGGGTATTGCTGTTGTTGTAGATTATTGCTGCTGCTACAATCAATTACGGGAACTTGCTACAGCCAATGCATATGGTGACACGGTGCCGTGAGTATTTAAGGCACACTGTTGCTGCACAAATAGCATATGAAATAACCCGTAGCAGATTTATACAGGTGGAGCTGGTGAGGTGGAGGGTTTCAGAGGAACTCAGAAGTGCGATGCAAATGCTCAAGTGAATGCTAACCAGCCATTTAAATGCAAAGCAGCAAGCTCATTGCAACACTAACCAATCAGCTTGTGCCATGGTGTTTAATGCTGTGAATATCATCAGTTACGTTAATACCCGTCAGCCTGCACCATCTCGAGTTTCATGACTGAACTATACATTTATTCATGCAGCATAAGTTAACAAAAACTGACCTACTGTCTCTTTTGAGTTTATTCTCATGATTCAGGTTTCACTTGTTACTTCATATAAAAGTGCTTACTGTACAATTTAAAGTTGAACGTTTATTTAATAAACTGTATATATATATTTTTTTTTTAATTAGACTTTGTCTTTATTGTTACTGAGACGTATACAAGTCAGATCTAAATATAAGAGTCATTCGCACAGAATGTCAATTACATAAACACATATCTGTATGTTTTCATCATCAGTGACAGGATTTGATCTTTGGGGATCCATATTTGCCACTGGCATTGTCTGCACTTTTTACTGTACATTGGTAAGTGATGCTGAATTTAGATCTGAACTGGTTTCAAACTAATTGTGAGTGTAATTATGAATATGATACACATTATGATTATTATGATTGATTGTAATTATGGTTTCTGTTAGGACGCTTCTATTTAATCCTAAAATGCATCAATAACTCATTATTGAATTATTATGTTGTTTAAAAATGCGAATGCTTCCTTTAATCAATATTCTTATTAACACATCTTGTTTCGTCGTGAACAAAAAAAAAGTTAATCTGTGTGGCTTGGATGTGGTCAACTATGTGATTATTTTATTTATTTATTTATTTTATTTTATTTTGAAAATTGTATTTATTTATTTATTATTAATTATTACATTTTTGAATGAATGAATTAATGAATGCATTTTTTTTCTTCTAAATAATTATAATAATTAGTAATAATTCCAATGTCCTGTTTTTATGAAAAAAGCAAAACCATAAAACTTCTTATTCCTGTCATTCATGTCATATGAATCAACTACTTTTAAGACAAATTTGGGAAACAATTAGTAATTTTGATATTGTTCCATCTAGAAAGTTATTATGTGTTCCATGAGAAAACACAAAGTGTGTGAACGAACCGCTGAAATATTACTGTATATGTAATTCTGAGCTAAATGTTTAATGTTTTGTGAATGGACCGTTCTGATGGCCTGGGTGGCTGGTGATCAGACATAAACATGTGTGTGTGTGTGTGTGTGTGTGTGTGTGTGTGTGTGTGTGTGTGTGTGTGTGTGTGTGTGTGTGTGTCCAGGGTGGGCTGAAGGCTGTGGTCTGGACAGATGCCTTCCAGATGGTGGTGATGGTGGTGGGGTTTCTCACGGTGCTGATCCAGGTGTGTTTCGAGGGAGAGATCGAGTCTGTCTGGAGCACAGCTCACACTGGAGGCAGAATGGACGTCTTTGAGTATGTGTGTGCTCATGCCATACGTAACACTGCACACATTTGTGAAATATTGATTTACACATCAGTGAAGAAATGTGAACACCGACACTTTGCGATACGTTATGGTACTTTTGTGCACCATTGTTTCCAGCTTTGACATGTGTGTGCTCATGCCATACGTAACCAAATAAAAGCACATCTATTTTATTAGAATAAATATTGATTTACACATCAGTGAAGAAATGTGAACACCGACACTTTGCGATACGTTATGGTACTTTTGTGCACCATTGTTTCCAGCTTTGACATTAACCCACTGAGGCGACACACGTTCTGGACGCTCACTGTAGGCGGCACCTTCACTTGGTTGGGCATCTATGGAGTGAACCAGTCAACCATCCAAAGATGCATCTCTTGCAAAACAGAAGGTCATGCACGCTGGTGAGCACTCAGTCCATTATAAGTACATTATTACTAATTAGAATAAAAACATGAATTTACACAAAATCATATATTTAGCTATTTTGCATACTAGTGTTACATAATTTAAAGTGGTGTAAAGTACTTTAGCAGTTGTAATTCCTTATAAAATTAAGAGTTTTTGGTGAAATTTGTATTGAAATTTTTTCAATTTTGCAGTTTTATGGTAATACTTCACTTAAGGCTGTCACGGTGCACACAACAGGGAGGAACACAAGGATAATCTCAAATTGACAGTCTTTATTATCAAACAAGGCAGGGCAAGACAAGGCAGGCACACAGGAACACTGAGAGTAACAAGTAGACCAGACAAAAACTAACTGTACAGACAGGAACTTAAATACACAGGATAATTACTAAAACACAGCTGGACAAGAATGAACTAATAATCACACTCAACAAGGACAGGAAACAAACCAAATAAAGACAAAAGAGGAAAACTCATGACACACACGACAAAGGACTGACAAAGGCCTCTATGTATAATCAAGTATAAAGGGTTGTTAAAGGATATAATGCATTATAATTATACATAATGTGCATTGTAATACATTATATATTGTCATACATAATTATAACCAAATTTAAAATGCACATTGTAACAATTAATTGATAAGTGTTATAATGTATTAACTAACTGTGGCTATAATTCACAAGATGGTACAGTGCATAAGGTGCATTACAAGGCATAATAAATGTATTAAAACTACTTATAAAACAGATAGTTCCGGTCCTTGATTCTGATTGGCTGAGCCACGTTCAAAGCCGTTGTAGATTACACTACTAACCTACACCTTTGTTTACTTTGTGTGTTGCTTGGCAACCACTTTGTTCCAACCATAGGTTCCAACCACAACTGTTTCTGAGGAACTGCATTGTTTGGTGGAAGAATACTGTTTTTATTAATATCATTACCCTTATTTGCTCTGTTTTATTTTGTGAAACCTTACTAAGTACATGGAATAACTGTTTTATAAAAGCAATAAGCCCTGTGAAGCCATGGTTTACAGTGAATTTGTAACAGCTGAGGGGATTTTAACACCCATTGGTTTTCACTGTAAACCACGATTTCTATTGCTTCACTTTATAATGCATTATACATAAAGGCTTTAAGTAAAGTGTTACCAGTTTTATTTTAAACTCCAATAAAATGGCAGTCAACAGTTTTCAGGATACTGGTTTCCGCCTGCCATCTTCAATAGTATCTGACCTAGCCAGGACATTGTGAATGTTATAAAATGTTTGTAAAAAAAAAAACAGGTTGCTTTACAAAGTTTCTTTCTTATGTCTCAGGGCTCTGTATCTGAATCTGCTGGGTCTGTGGATCATTCTGTTCTGTGCTGTGATATCTGGTCTGATCATGTACGCTTTCTACTCCCGCTGTGACCCCTGGTCGGCTGGATTGGTCTCTGCTCCAGATCAGGTATTGATCTCCACACATCTATTTGAAATACTCTCTATGATATTGTAATCGGAATCTAACATTGAAACATCCTCATGTCTCTGTCAGCGGTTCCGAGTAATTTGTTGCCAGTGTTATTAGTGGTGCTCGCTAAGGTAAGCATTGCTTTTACGGTTGCTCACACACCTAACATTAGCGTATCCATTTTTATCTCAGCTCATGCCATATTTTGTGATGGAAATTCTCGGGGCATTTCCAGGACTGCCAGGCTTGTTTGTCGCGTGTGCGTTCAGTGGAACGCTGAGGTAAAGGTCATTTAGTCCCTCAGTGATTTTCAATTTATACATCAAAGTTCACAATAATATATGTGATAATAGAAACGAAATGTTGCAATAGAGTTTAATTTAAATTTAAAATGAATTTACTTAAAATTTACGTAGACCTCGAATACAGTGTTTAATTATAAAGAAGTTTTTTTTTGTAGAATTTAGATTTACTGTAGATATATACCACTCGTAATTGGGATGTTATTTTAATTATGTATTACCTAACTTGGTGTTCCTGGTCAACAATGACCAGCCTTTTTTAAAACTGCTTGTAAATCTATCATAATGCTATATTTTCGCCAAATCTTGGAATCTTTCAATGTTTCAGTTAACTTGTTTTCAGATTGATCATAGGCCTCATTGAGTTGAGCTTATGCACCTCTGTTTTTGAATTCCAAAAAGAAACATAAAACAATTGATGATTAAAACAATTTGGCAAAAAATATTGAATCCAATATGCGGTAATGGTATGCCATAATGAGAAACTAACAATACTTTTTTGTAGGCCAGTCATTTTTGACTGGGAACACCACAAGTGCAACAACGTGAGGGAAACAAAATACATTTTTTTTTATTAGCTGTTATACCCTGTGTGAGCAAAATCACTGAGATTTAGTCCAATTTGATAACTTTAACTAGCATTTTTTGGGGGAAAGAATAATTGGAACACAACATGAGGGTTAAACAGATTTCAGAAGACAGTTTAAGGTTGTATTATTCATTTCTGGAATTCAAAGAAATGTCCGGGATAGTTAGACAGTAAATAATGACAGAACTTTCAGTTTTGGACAACCTTTTTTCAAATGGTTTTTCACGAGCAAAATCTGAGCAAAACATCTGACCTATAAAAGGAGACGTCATGTTCTGTTTCTGTTTTTCAGCACAGTAGCTGCCAGTATCAATGCTTTGGCTACGGTGACATATGAGGACATTGTGAGCCAGTGTTTTAGAGATCTGTCCAACCGAGCGGCCAACTGGATCAGCAAAGCTCTGTGTAAATACATCTAGTGTGTTCAAGACATTAAAAGAGGATACGCTCATAATCAGAATATTGATTCTGTCATATGGCATGACAGCAGATTTAATCACTAAAATAGATTTGTCTTGGCGGATCAGTACATTATTATGAGTCACAGCGAGATGAAAAAGTCTGTTCATTCTGCTTCTCTATATGGGTAGAAACGAGAGTGCATCAGATCGTTGGGTCTCCTGATTTTTCTAGGAAGGGTCTGATGCTTTTAACAGGCAGAAGTAGATCAAACAAAAGGCGGAGTGAACCAAAACAAAACCAGAGGCAGAGTGAACTGTATGAAGTTGGTATAGAAACTGTAGAAGTTAAACACTTAGCACTTTGCCCAGCAAAGAGTGATAACACTATTTCACCTTAAATTAATGATATTTACAGATTTGATTGATCTTGGAGGCCAGACTTTAGCATACTTTTAAAAGAGTGCCTATTATGAAAATAATAAAAGAACATACTTCAGTGCAAATGTAATGTTTTCAGACATTTAATCGTAATGCTATTTTATTATTGTTTAAATATACAGTATCTCACAGAAGTAAGTACACTCCCTCGCATTTTTGTAAATATTTTATCATATCTTTTCATGTGACTACACTGAAGAAAGGACACTTTGCTACAATGTAAAGTAGCGAGTGTACAGCTTGTATAACAGTGTATATTTGCTGTCCCCTCAAAATAACTCAACACACAGTCATTAATGTCTAAACCGCTGGCCACAAAAGTGAGTACACCCCTAAGTGAAAATGTCCAAATTAGGCCCAAAGTGTCAATATTTTGTGTGTCACCATTATTTTCCAGCACTGCCTTAACCCTCTTGGGCATGGAGTTTACCAGAGCTTCACAGGTTGCCACTGGAGTCCTCTTCCACTCCTCCATGACTACATCACGGAGCTGGTGGATGTTAGAGACCGTGCGCTCCTCCACCTTCCGTTTGAGGATGCCCCACAGATTACCTTTACCCTCAGCTTCTTTAGCAAGGCAGTGGTCGTTATTATGTTGGAATACTGCCCTGCGGCCCAGTCACCGAAGGGAGGGGATCATGCTCCGCTCCAGTATGTCACAGTACATGTTGGCATTCATGGTTCCCTCAATGAACTGTAGCTCCCTAGTGCCTGCAGCACTCATGCAGCCCCAGACCATGACACTCCCACCACCATGCTTGACTGTAGGCAAGACAAACTTGTCTTTGTACTCCTCACCTGGTTGCCGCCACACAAGCTTGACACTATCTGAACCAAATAAGTTTATCTTGGTCTCATCAGACCACAGGACTTGGTTCCAGTAACCCATGTCCTTAGTCTGCTTGTCTTCAGCAAACTGTTTGCGGGCTTTCTTGTGCATCATCTTTAGAAGAGGCTTCCTTCTGGGATGACAGCCATGCAGACCAATTTGATGCAGTGTGCGGCGTATGATCTGAGCACTGACAGGCTGACTCCCCACCTCTTCAACCTCTGCAGCAATGCTGGCAGCACTCATACGTTTATTTCCCAATTACAACCTCTGGATATGACGCTGAGCATGTGCAATCAACTTCTTTGGTCGACCATGGTGAGGCCTGCTCTGAGTGGAACCTGTCCTGTTAAACCGCTGTATGGTCTTGGCCACCGTGCTGCAGCTCTTTTTCAGGGTCTTGACAATGTTCTTATAGCCTACGCCATCTTTATGTAGAGCAACAATTCTTTTTTTCAGATCCACAGAGTTATTTGCCATGAGGTGCCATGTTGAACTTCCAATAACCAGTATGAGAGAGTGAGAGCGATAACACCAAATTGAACACACCTGCTCCCCATTCACACCTGAGACCTTGTAACACTAACAAGTCACATGGCACCGGGGAGAGAAAATGGCTGATTGGGCCCAATTTGGAAATTTTCACTTAGGGGTGTACTCACTTTTGTGGCCAGCGGTTTAGACATGTATGGCTGTGTGTTGAGTTATTTTGAGGGGACAGAAAATTTACACTGTTATACAAGCTGTACACTCACTACTTTGCATTGTAGCAAAGTGTCAATTCTTCAGTGTGGTCACATGAAAATATATAATAAAATATAAAAAAAAATGCGAGGGGTGTACTCACTTCTGTGAGATACTGTATATTAATTACAACTAGTTTAGTTGTTTTTTTTTACTTACATAAGTAGGACATCAGTACATCTTTATAGTTTCATAATCCTATCATTATGATCATTACAAATTCAGCATATTTTAAATATATATTAAAATATTAAGGCTAGTTAAAATTACTTTATAATCAATTGCTTTACGTGTGCTTTAGTATGTTTTTCAAATTTATTTACGTGTTTATAGTATATAAATATAGACAAGAAAATGTCTATTGTGTACACTTAAATGTACACTTAAGTGGAATTTTATTTAATTCATCTTCTATTATCAGCAAATACATTTTTTATTGTACTTTGAATATTTGAAGTATACTACAAGTGCACATTTAATTAAATAAATGTGAAATAAATAAATACATAATAAATCACAATAAAATATAGCTCCAAATCAAGAAATCAAGAGCTATTATAATTAAAACACACACACACACACACACACACACACACACACACACACACACACACACACACACACACACACACACACACACACACACACACACACACACACACACACACACACACACACACACACACACACACACACACACACACACACACACACACACACACACACACACACACACACACACACACACACACACAAAACCTCCCCATCAGTATGCCACTTATTCTGGTCTTTTGATATTGCTTGAATTGTTTGAAAATTGGCTAGTTGCTTCTTTAATTAACTAATCTTGGACATAATTTATATCCATTGCAAAGCTTTGTGTGATGTCTATAATTTTCTAACTTCAGCTACAGATTTGTAAAAAAATCACTAACCCTAAATATAAAGAATAGCAATAGTGATGCTTGACTTGGAGAGATCTAAATATTACTAAGACTGCTGACTATGTGTTGACGCTCAGGTGTGGCGTTCGGTGTGGCCTGCACTACTATGGCCGTGGCTGCATCATATCTGGGAGGAATTGTGCAGGTATCATGTGATTCTCATATGGGCCGGGATGATCCGTTCCTGCTTAATTTCCTGTCACTGAGCGTCTTTCTCCTCTTGTGCCTCAGGCGGCCCTCAGTATCCACGGCATGTGCGGTGGCCCAATGCTTGGACTGTTTTCTCTGGGAATCCTGTTTCCTGTCACTAATTTAAAGGTTGATCTAAACTTTCATATCAGAGTTGTCATGAATAAGGCATGAATAATTAATTGTTGGACTGAACAATGGAATGTTTATTTATGTTTGATTTTTTTTTTTACAATATTTATTTAAATGTATTAATTTTACAATATTGTAGATGTTTACAATATTTAATGTTTAATAAAGACTCCTAGGGCCAGTTTAACTAAACAGGGAAAATTAGCGCGAGAGCGCAATTCCAAAACACCGCCGATGGGAGGGAAAATTTCTGCGGGTGATTTACTAACAACTCTCAAATTAAAGAACACAGACGCAACATTTCATTTACATATCGACCAATTCAATATACCAAGCGCAGCACAAATTAGCGTAGTTGCAAATAAAGAAATAAAAAAATAAAGAAGCTACGGTACGTTGAAAAGAACTGGAGGCCAAAAATTAAGGTTTGCTAAAAGTCGTGAAAGACCTCGTATTGTGTGACTCCTAATTGAGGGTTCCAAGGTGTCTTTTATTTCCTGAAGCAAATAAAAAATAACATGGCTTGGCAAAAGATATTTTCGGATAATGTGTTCTTCTGGCATTCAAAATAAATTAATACGTATGGAAAAAAACCTCTCTCTTCTACGATGCACACTCTGATCTCTGCGTTGCCTTCTCCTAGCAGCTATTTCAAGAGCAAATTAGTTTAAGACATGCATTTGAGCGTTAAATAATGGCGCAAATGCCAGTAATTTGATGAGCGCACACCTTTTTAAATCTCGTTACATGATTCATTTGAGATCTCCTCCCATAAATTTTGCATCTGAAAGGGAAACTCCTACAAATGCATATTCAATAAGGTCAGGTGCAAAAATAACTGTCTCCACGTCTTCAGCGCTAATTCGTCACTGTGCTTCTTTAGTAAAACCTGATAGTACAAATTTTCAGCCAAAAGACGGTTTGCACTGGTGCAAGTTGTTTGTAAAACTGGCCCCTAATTTGACATTTTAAATCGTATAGGTAATGACTGAAAAGGTTTTTGAATAAATTTCTTCATTAATATTTTTTTATTAATTTTATATTAAATCAATGAGTAAATTATATTAATTTACACAGAAAATATTTTGTAAAATAAAAAAACACTTCTAAGCTGTTGATCACACACAAAGCAATGTTTTTTTCCCCCCATATATACTGACCAAAATTATAAACGCAACACTTTTGTTTTTGTTTTTGCCCCAAGACTTTTTCGATGTACACAAAAGGCCTATTTCTCTCAAATATTGTTCACAACTCTGTCTAAATCTGTGTTAGTGAGCACTTCTCCTTTGCCGGGAAAATCCATCCACCTCACATGTGTGGCCATAGCCGCGTAAACGTATTTTGAGCAGGGGGGGGGGCTGATAAATAAAACGGGAGGGTTGGGGGATTATATCGGTCACGTGACAAGAGTGATGCGAGACACTATGATCCAAAAGCGCGCAATTTTTGTCAATGAAAGTTTCATTTATTCGTATAATATAAAGATGCTGATTAGACAGCATGATTATTGCACTGGTGTGCCTTAGGCTGGCCACAATAAAAGGCCACTCTAAAATGTGCAGTTTTTCTGTATTGGGGGGTCGGGGGGGGGGGGACTGGAACACGCTGTCATATACGCCGATCCAGAGCATCCCAAACATGCTTAATGGGTGACATGTCCGGTGAGTATGCTGGCCATGCAAGAACTGGGATGTTTTCAGCTTCCAGGAACTGTGTACAGATCCTTGCAACATGGGGCCGTGCAACATCAGGTGATGGTCGTGGATGAAAGGCACAATAATGGGCCTCAGGATCTTGTCACGGTATCTCTGTGCATTCAAAATGCCATCAATAAAATGCACCTGTGTTCGTTGTCCATAACATACGCCTGACCATACCATAGCTCCACCGCCACCATGGGCCACTCGATCCACAACGTTGACATCAGCAAACCGCTCACCCACATGACGCCATACACGCTGTCTGCCATTTGCCCTGTACAGTGAAAACTGGGATTCATCCGTGAAGAGAACACCTCTCCAAAGTGCCAGATGCCATTGAATGTGAGCATTTGCCCACTCAAGTTGGTTACGATGACGAACTGCAGTCAGGTCAAGACCCCGATGAGGACGATGAGCATGGAGATGAGCTTCCCTGAGACGGTTTCTGACAGTTTGTGCAGAAATTCTTTGGTTACGCAAACCGATTGTTGCAGCAGCTGTCCGGGTGGCTGGTCTCAGACGATCTTGGAGGTGAAGATGCTGGATATGGAGGTCCTGGTGTGTCCTAGTGTGATTACACGTGGTCTGCGGCTGTGAGGCCGGTCGGATGTACTTCCAAATTCTCTGAAACGTCTTTGGAGACGGCTTATGGTAGAGAAATGAACATTCAATTCACGGGCAACAGCTCTGGTGGACATTCCTGCGGTCAGCATGCCAATTGCACGCTCCCTCAAAACTTAGACATCTGTGACATTGTGCTTTGTGATAAAACTGCACATTTTAGAGTGGCCTTTTATTGTGGCCAGCCTAAGGCACACCTGTGCAATAATCATGCTGTCTAATCAGCATCTTGATATGCCACACCTGTGAGGTGGATGGATTATCTCTGCAAAGGAGAAGTGCTCACTAAAGCCGGGCTCACACTGTGCGATTTTTTAGGATTGTATTTGTCAGACTGTACGAACATGATGTTCATGTCACACTGTGGGATCTCAATTGTCATTAATGTCAGACTGTACGACAGAAAAGACAAGTTAAAAATGGGTGCGTGCAAGAAAACTTGTCGGGAGTTTTAAATGATCAACTCATACACGTCCAGTGACTGCGAACTGCATTGTACGCGGGACCAAAATGTTGGCCATAATGAAACGAATATGAACGGCGGAAATACCGGTGTATTTAAGAAGAATAGTGTATGCAGCTCTACACACCCACATGAAAACAGCAGCGCAACCAGTGTTTATATAGAAAAAGCAACATATCAGATCAATTCCATGAGCGGAGGATGGGAGCGCCGGAGTTTATGGCTGATATAATAACTAGCATTAATTCTGCTCATAGCTTGTCTTGAAAAACGGAGTCAATTTAGCATTCATCGTAGGGGTAGTCACACTGCAGGACTGTGCGCCAAATCTTCTGACACTGCCAGAATTTCGTCGGAGGTGAACTTTGATCGCAAAAGCCATTAATCGGCTGTCGGTGAACATGTCAAACCAACGATCAAAGACTACAGATTTTAGTCTATGAATATAGAAATCTTTTAGGATTTTCTAAATTTTTCTCAGACGACCAAATCGGGGCCAAAATTGCACAGTGGGAGTCGGGCTTAAAACAGATTTAAGCCGGGCTTACACTGTGCGATTTTTAAAAAGTCCTTTAGGATTGTACTTGTCAGACTGTACGAACATGATGATCATGTCATACTGCGGGATCTCAGTTGTCATTAATGTCAGACTGTATGACAGTCAAGACGAGTTAAAAACGGGTGCACGCAAGAAAACTTGTCCGGAGTTTTACATTATCAACCCATACACGTTCAGTGATTGGGAACTGCGTTGCACACGGGACCGAAATGTTGGCTATCATGAAAAGTATATGAATGGTGGCAATACCGGCGTATTTAAGAAGAATAGTCTATGCAGCTCTACACACCCACATGAAAACAGCGGCGCAACCAGTGTTTATATAGAAAAGGCAACATATCAGATGAATTCCGTGAGCGGAGGACGGGAGCACCGGAGTTTATGGCTGATAGAATAATTATCTAGCATTAATTCTGCTCATAGCTTGTCTTGTAAAATGAAGACGGTTTGTGTTTCATCGTAGGGGTAGTCACACTGCAGGACTGTGCGCCAAAACTTCTGACACTGCCAGAATTTTGTCGGAGGTGAAATTTGATCGCAACAGTCATTAATCGGCTGTCGGTGAACATGTCAAACCAGCGATCAAAGACTACAGATTTTAGCCAAGGATCTTTTAGGATTTTCTAAATTTGTCTCAGACGACCAAATCGTGGCCAAAATCGCACAGTGTGAGCCGGGCTTTTAGACAGATTTGTCAACAATATTTGAGAGAAATAGGCCTTTTGTGTACATATAAAAAGAGCTCAGCTCATGAAAAATGGGGTAAAAAACAAAAGTGTTGCATTTATAATTTTGGTCAGTGTAATTTTCTATATAGTATGTAAATCAATATTTAACAATATTTTAGTTTTTGAAGACAAAAAATTATATGATGTTAATTTAGTTCACATCCGCTGTGATTTGTGGTCTTTCTCTTTAGGGGGCAATTGGGGGTCTGATCGTGGGCATCGCTCTCTCATTCTGGGTCGGTGTGGGGGCTTTCATTTATCCAGCACCAAGCAATATCACACGTCCATTGGATCTCAACACTGCAGGCTGTAACTTCAACCTCACAGCTGATGGATCCAACCAGACATCAGTCACCGCGAACGCTCTCACCTCTGACAGGTGCAATGTCCTTCTACCACTCTCCTAGAGTCAGAGTACTTTAAAAGCAAATTTAAGACCCCGTTTTTTGTGGAAAGAAAATTGTGTTTGTCAAACATTTCACGGGGTACAAGAGTGCACTCAGTTATCCTAGACAAAACAATGGGGATTCTATAAAAGTGATCACAGATGATTAAAAATGTATTTTTACGAAATAAATACATTTTATTATTGTTTTTGTTGTTGCATAAAATCATATAAAAATCAACAGAAAATAATTTGTTTTGGTATAATATCATACAAAAATTAACAGACAATCCTATTTTTTATTTATTGATTTTTCACAGGACAAATGTAATCATGCTGTAGTAATGCACCTTCATTACAAGGTGTCACTGTCTTGTGTTCAGGTATTGGCTGGCTGATTCATGGTACTCCATGTCCTATCTGTACTATAGTGCAGTGGGCTTTATTGGCACTGTAGCAGCAGGTCTACTCATCACACTGCTGACGGGTGAGAGCAACGTTTCATTAGCTCACACTGACAGCAACAAAACACTTCGAGTTATATACTGTCTAATGCATACCGCAAAAGCTCATGAGAACTGTAATATCAAACAAAATTATTTTAAAGTGGTCATACACACATTTATTCATACACAAATAATGTTTGTCAAGAGTTTTTGTACCAAAAACAGCTGCACGTTCCGTCATCATTATTAACATAGGTCATTGATTCAGTGTTTCCCAAAACCATAGTTCCACTAAACAGTCACAAAACAGCATGTCAAAAAAGTTGTGTGGTTGGAACTACTGCTTTTGACTTGTGGTTAGAAGCATAGTTTCTTGTTAGTATAACAAAGATCATGTTCCCTATCAGTCAGTCATTGCTGACGTAACATCTCCGCTCCCTCCTTCAGGGAACAAGGGTTACATACGTAACCGAGATGCTCTTGAGCAAAATAAGCTAACATGCAGTATTTAGGCTAATAACTTTTTGGCAGATCGATCAACTCTGACTTCAACATAAAGCATTGTTTGAAGTCACTGTTAAAATGATGATGGTTATTTTCAAGTGGAGGTGGAAGAATTCTAAGTTCTGTGTAGCAAACGTTTGGAGCACAGCAAACTTAATATTACCTTGCTTACTATGTAAATAAGGATGCAGCTATGTTAAGTTGCTCAACACTTTGGACAATCCTCTTAACGAATTCACCCTGACATCAGAAACATTAAAGAGTTAGTTCACCCCAAAATTACAATTCTGTCATTAATTACTCACCCTCATGTCGTTTCAAACCCGTAAGACTTCAGAAAACAAATTACAATATTTTTGATGGAATCTGAGAGCTCTCTGACCCTCCATATACAGCAGGGATATTACCATGATCAACGCACAAAAACGTAGCAAGGACATCCTTACCGTCTTCCGCCATTTTGGAGAGTGCCCCAGAACTTATGTTGATTACGTTCTGGGGTACTCTCCAAAATGGTGGAAGACGGTAACTCGGAGAGAAGAATTGTTGAATAAATTATGTTGTTATTGTTTTCTTTGCGCACAAAAATTATTCTTGTAGCTTTGTAAAATTACAGTTGAACCTCTGATGTCACATGGACTATTTTACCGATGTACTTACTATGTTTCTGTGCGTTGATCATGGTAATATCCTTTCTGTCGATGGAGAGTCATCAAAAATATCTTGATTTGTGTTCCGAAGATGAACAAAGGTCTTACAGACTTGGAACGACATGAGGGTGAGTAATTAATGACAGGATTTAAATTTTTGGGTCAACTAAGCTCTCTGGAGGAACCAGTTTTTAATTCAATAAATGGTCTTGTTGAACTGAGGGAGAATTCGATGTTGAGAAAGTATTGTAAAACCGTCATTCTGTTGTCTACAGGGCCAATGGATCCCAAAAAGGTAAAGCCAGGACTGACTCGATCAATTAAGGATGTCATCTGCTTCTGCTCTGATAAATCCAGGCACACATACTTTAGTGAAGACACAGAGGTGAAGAGCATCATTTAGACTGTGGATTTGAGTATTTTGAATGCAAACTCAACCTTTCTCTGCTTCTCTTAGGATTTGGGAGACTTCGGCATGGTATGGGAGAAACATCCAGGCATGGAAGGTGTTATAAAAATGGAGGAGAAGGTCAATAATGATAACCTGCATGAAAACAGTTACACTAATGGCGCTTATGACCATAATGAAACTTGTCAAGTTCAAGCAAAGCTTTAACTTTTTGACCACAAACATATAGAACATGTTCAATGAAGTCAAAGAATACATGAACCATTTAATTTAAAAGATACAATTACAGAAAAGTGACATCCTACTCTATGTTACAGATTTTTACTTTGTATGTAAACGCAGATAAAGGAGTCATATTAATAGTCTTTATATACGAACTATAAACAATAAAATCATGTGGTGTCATCAGAGGTGTATTGCACATTATTCAAGATGACTTTTGCCAGTTAGACTGTGCTCCTGGATCAACATCTTTGGTTAGTTCAAAAGTCTAGTCCCAACCCAGGGGTCCAATCCTGCAGGACAGCGGCACCCCAGGACCGAGAGAAATGATGTGCATGTTGCTCAAGACCAGTGGTGTCCATCCTGGCTCCTGGAAGGGCACTATCATGCAGAGTTTAGCTCAAATTCTAAGTAAATTCACCTGACACAACTAATCAAGGCTTTCAGGGTTAATCAAAACTTCCAGGCCGGAGTGTTTTGGCAGGTTGGAGCTAAACTCTGCAGGCCCTCCAGAAGCAGGACTGGACACTCCTGTTCTAGACCCAACCCAATTCCTGATTCTAAAATCTAAATAGTAGATGAGAATGTTGTTCTAGGTCAGGGTTCCTCAAATCTTTCCCTGGAGGTCCAATCTGCTGCAGAGTTTATCTCCAACCCTGATCAAACTCACCTACCTGTGATTTTCTAATGATCTTGAAGACTGATTAGCATGCTCAGGTGTGTTTGATTAGGGTTAGAGCTAAACTCTGCAGGAATGGTCCAGATTTGAATATCCCTGTTCTAGAGCAGGGGTGGTGAATGTCGGTCCTGGAGAGCTGCAGCCCTGCAGAGTTTTGCTTCAACCCTAATCAAACACACCTGAACCAGCTAATCAAGGTCTGAAGGGTTACTAGGAAGCTACAGGCAGGTGAGTTTTTATAAGGGTTGGATCTGAACTCTGCAGGACACTGACCCTGCAAGACCGGTAGCTTCCTAGTAATCCGTCAGACCTGTGACCTAGAACCTAGAACTAGAACTATCAGGATTCAGGATCCATGAATTACAAGAGTGCTGTGGGATCTTCAGGACTCTATTCTCAGGTTTGGTTTCAGTATATTGCATAAATCCAAAAGGGAGTAATTCAGCCATATGCCAAACAAATTTAATTTGTACCAACTAACATGTTGGAAATATGATCTAAACACTTTAATGAATCTGAACATGTAGGTCAGAACAGCTCCAAAAACTCTAACTTTAACCATCCAACTTTAATAATGCTAACAATTACATTGTTTTGACTAATAACTGATGTTGCAGGAATCAAGTCATTGTTCGAATAAAATGCAGTGAGTCTGTGTACGATATGTCCAGCACTGACTATAATGGTATAATGCATGCTGTTGCTCATTATAAACATTTTTATTGTTTCATGTGCTTATGACAGGCATTTTTAATTAAGACATTTTATTCACAACCAAGTGTATTTGATAAAACCTTAATAACATTTGTTGTCCAATAGCCTATAAATTAATGTTAATGAGATCATCACAAGGCCAATTAACAACTGATCATTCATGACAAAGAACCACTACAACATGTACTGATCTCAGGTCAGTCTTCTCCGGTTTAAGCAGATATAGGCCATGCACACTTCACAGTAAAAAGTGCACAGATACACAAAGGTTTGTCAAGAGCCCTAGATGGGCTGGGCTCCTCAATGAGGTCATGCATAGATTACAGTACACCAAGAGAACGGTGTGTCATAGTAGAGACTACTTCCTGTTTTAGATCAGCCTCACATTTCCATTCTACTGATGAAATTCTGGTCCTGCTTAAAATCCATAACACATAAATCATCAAAGCATACTTTAGTTTTTAATACAATGATTCTCGACTGGTTTTTATTCAGGACCCAAATGGCGACCCAACACAGTACCAAAACTCTTTTTTTTTTATTTGCGTTTATCATGTTGTTCCATGTTGTCAGCAAGCTTACCAGAACAGACTGGAGACCAATTTTGAGTGGCGACTGACCAGTTGAGAACCACTGTTCTAATAAACTACACAGTAATATCTGTAACATTTTTATTTTGACTGTAAATCCTAAATAGAGGTAACAGGGGAAATTACACTCCTAAAGTGCTTTCATGAAATTGAATTTAAATACAACTTTTATTCAGCGTAGTATCTATGAAGCGAAACATAATCTAAGCTTCTTTTCTGAGTTTTTTAAGTGTATATCTGTACCCAGATGGGGCCTTACCCATGCAAATGGAATGTGCAAAAATATATTCTTAAAAAAGCAATACTTGATTCAAGCTAAGAAAATATGATACAAATATCTCATCTGCAAACACTCAAAGGGCCTGAGGAGGACAGATGCACTGACTGTGTTCGAAATGGAATACTAATGTATTTCTTGAATATTTCTTGCATTCTGCACAGTACATACTGTAATGTGCATACTATTTTTAAGTATATTAAAGACAACTCTTTATGCAATGACACATTACATTGCATGTTTAACTGAATTAAACAAAGTGGTATCTAGTTATCGCTCTGAAATAAACACGCCTATATTGAACTTTTTCTCAGTCTGATTAGAGAATGAGTTGAGAAAAGCATGATTGATATGACATTCAGTGCAAATGTCACACTGAAATTTAAGGTCAAGTTGAACACATTGCACTGTGGGAAAGTATCTCAAGCACTGCTCTATAATGCAGATTATAACACATTTACTAAGCCTTAATATTCCATGCACAAAAAATTTACATTCTTTGCACGCTATACATAATACCTACTGAAAAAAAGTAGTTAGGTAGTATGCTATTTCGAACATAGTCATTGCCTTTTTAAAAACTATTTAAGAATGAGATGCATGCTGGAAGCACTCACTTCCACAGCTTTACAAAACTCTCTCTCTCTCTCTCTCTCTCTCTCTCTCTCTCTCTCTCTCTCTCTCTCTCTCTCTCACACACACACACACACATGCAACCAAACAGTTATGAACGCACATTTTTAATCATGCACACATACACTCCCCAAAAAAAGAAACATACAGAAAATACACAACAATTTACGTTTATACAGGAAACGACAAAAAGTTAAATGTAATATAACATAATTTGTCTTCCATGTCCACTGTTCCAATGGTAATTCTATCATCACATCTGTTTAAGCTCTAACTGTATGGATAAAGGCGGATGGATTAATATGTTGTGATGTTTGATATTTTACAGTAGTTGACTATATTTGGAGTGAAACACTAGCTTACTGCTTGCTTCATACTGCACAGTTTATGTTTATGTTTATGTATACTACATACTATTTTTTGTATGTCAAACAGCATGCATTATGCAACAATAAATGCTTCAAATAGTAGTATTCTACATTGTTGCTACATACCTTATTAATTCGGGAGTGAATGAAAATAAAAACGGTAAATACGCATTTTCATAATCAATTTTTGGTGTTCCAATCAAATAATGAATCAAGGAGGAGTTTCCATTTTAATGATTTTGAATCTAGTACATTAATCACATTGGAAATAGAGTGCTACAGGGATGACGTATTTTTGTAGGCCAAAGTCTGGAAAGTTGTGGCCTAATGGTTAGAGACTCGTAATCCAAAGGTTGTGAGTTCGATTCTTGGGACGGCAGGAATTGTAGGTGGGAGGAGTGAATGTCCAGCACTCTCCACCCTCAATACCACGACTGAGGTGCCCTTGAGCAAGGCACCGAACCCCCAACTGCTCCTCGGGCGCCACAGCATAAATGGCTGACCACTGCTCCAGGTGTGTGTGTGTGTGTGTGTGTGTGTGTGTGTGTGTGTGTGTTCACTGCTGTGTGTGTGCACTTTGGATGAGTAAAAATGCAGAGCCCGGATTCCGAGTATGGGTCACCACACGTAGCTGTATGTCACTTCACTTTCACATTATTCTGAACAATATTATTTTGTCACTGCATCACTCTATTGTACTGTAGGTTAAGTTAAAAGCATACTGCATTCCACACAGCCCACTCAAGGTTGTATGCTTAATATTTTTGAAAACGTAGTAATTCATTCGGGTGATTTACACATTTACAGCATACATACTATATACTGCAGATATGCTAGTATGTTGCTCCAAAGATAGCCACTGTCTTGCGCATGGGCCGATGGGAACGTAAGAACACAACATCATGACTGCTAAGCAACAAACGCAGCTACACTCACACATTAATTTAGCTCACACACTCTACAAAACCAGGCATATGAACAAAGGACATAGTCTTATAAAATAATGAAAAACAAAGAAACAACATGCAATAAAAAACAAAAACAAACATGCATGTTACTTATATTACCACTTTGCCAATATAGGCTATTTGTTTTATTTATTTTGCCTTGACAAAATTACGTATTGTACTGAAAGACAGATCTGCATATCTGTTCAAGGCGATGCAGTACATAAAAACTATTCATTTGCATAAACAAACTTTTTATAAACAAACAAATATTTTTTTTTTATTTGGTAGCCTTTACCAGAAACCACTTTTGTAACAAGAATCACAATGTGAGATGCTGGCAAGCGAAGAGAGAGGGCGTATCGGTAAATATGTTTTTAAGTAAACATCGCCACGTTGCCTGGTCACCAGGTAGAGAACTGCTTCACAGCAGGATGATAGCTGCCACGCACAGAGACGCAGACAAGTAGGTAAGCAGAAAACAGGAAATCCAAAAGCCCTTCGTCTGCATAGTAAACAGTCCAACAGCACAAGTGCTCCATTCAGAACTACAACAGAACACAGACGAAAGAGCAGCGCCTCTGCAGGCCATGCTGGGAAGGATGCATGTTCAATGAATGATATTTCCCACCTACACACTGGAGTTTACGGTGTGTCAGAAAACACTGTAATCCATTGATCTCAATGTTGAATATGCTTCACATGGACAAAGCGGTAGTTTGCTTAAGTGAAACTCCTTCATGTGCTGCAGCGTACTCTGGCACAGACGTTTGTTAACTATGAAGAAGGCAGGCAGATCCAGTTGTGCATTCGGAAATCCAATTGATTTAATTTCCACTTGATTTCATACTAATCTCATTCGTTCCATACCCTTCTGACATATTTCTATCAACAAAACGCCCAACCATGACTTTCTTTAGTGCAGTGGTTCTCAAACTTCTTAACCCCAATCAGTAATTTTGCTAGAATCCTTTCATAGCTACTTTAAGCTAATAAACCAAATGTTTAAGCAGCCAATCACTAAAGTTTAAGAACTACTCAGCCGGATGAAAATATAGGATAATTGGAGATCTCAGGTAAAGATCATGTGATTGAGAAGAACCTCTTTGGTGCAGAGTACAGCTGCCAACTTCTGGCTCTAAAGGGCCACCCGGAGATCAGGTTTTGACCTCAAACACTGAATCCGCTCCCTGGTTTGTCACAGCAATGAAAAGTGGGCAGCCCATGCATGGAGTCAGTAAAGCTAGCTGTCCAAGGTAGCAGAACGGTTGTACATGAATGTCCATGTTCACATATAGTATGTGCTGCAGGTGTGAATGTTGCAAGGATTCTTGTTCGCCGCTCTCAAGTCTTTACGTGCTTTTGTGGGAAGTGTATGTGGTTCTCCAGTGGGCATTTTTTATCATGTATTAATGCATTTAGGCATGGCTAAGGCCACTCATGGTAATAACGTTTGCCATTCTTTTTCCGCTCTTTCTGCAGGTGCTCCAATTCCGCCTCATACACCATCTCCTGCATCAGGTATTTCTCCCTGCGCATGCGATCACTCAGGTCTTTGGGCATGTCTGGAATCATGTGGGCTATGAAGGTCTTAATGCCAAACACCAGGTGCTATGGAGAATATAACAGACATTGGAAAAATCGCAAACATGAAATAATCTTAGATTGTATTGCAGTACTGAGAAGTAGCTTAATTAGCTTTGTGTGAAACAAGATCAGTGTACCATCATGGTCCCATGACAATGAGCACTTTACAATCTCAGTAGTAATAGGTGATTTCGTATTTTTTTTTATTTTTTTTTGCATAATGTTTTAAGAATACTGCTTATTTGGACATTCTACTGATTTCCAAAATTAACATATTCTGATGTTCTTTATTTGCCAGAATAAGTCTGTTTGCAAAAGTCTGGCTCCTGAGATTTGAGATAATAGCTTGCATGGTAGTCAGGCAAGGATTCTAAAAAACACAGCTTCCCGCATCAGTGACTAATGCCTCTCCTGAGGACAGGAGAGTGAGGTTTACCTGCATACTGTAGTAATCACATAACAGTTGGACTCTCTTACATTCACCCTCCTAATCTCACTTCCATCCGGGTCATGGCACCACTATATCACTCCAAGCAGAGTCTTAACAGTGATGGAAGTCAGGCACGTTAAAAAAGACTCTAAAGGCTGCAGCCTCTATCGCCAGTCACTATTTTGCTTCCTGAGGCCAGGGAAGTGAGGTTCACCCACATAGTCTGAACTAGCTGGCCTCCATTTACACAATAACAGGGTTCTCCAAACTCGGTCCTGGAGGGCTGGTGTCCTGCAGAGTTTAGCTCCAACTTGCCTCAACTCACCTGCCTGGAAGTTTCTAGCATGCCTAGTAAGACCGCGATTAGCTCGTCCAGGTGTGTTTAATTAGGGTTGGAGCTTTACTCTGCAGGACACAGGCCATCCAGGACTGAGTTTGGAGACCCTTGCACTATATCCTTGTAAGCTTCATCAAAGAGAAGGTTTACTTTGAATACTTAAAATAATAAATAACTTGTAGCTTTGCATTTTTTGTAGCTTTTAATTTTTGCAAGCTAAAATTTAGAAAAAGTAGTTTCTACAAGCCAATAATTTAAGGTGATGCCAATGTAGGCACAATATGAATCTTTAGGTATGGGCTCAACATGGGTTTGTACATAGGTTCCTTATCATCCTTATTTGAATAAGCCCCACTTGAATTCCATGATGGGCCTATCTGAATTATCCCCAGTATGGGCTCTGAATGGGGTTTTCCATGGGTTTATTGACGTCTTGTCTGAATTATCCCCAGTATGGACTCTAAATGGGGTTGTCCATGAGTTCCTTGTTGGTCTTGTCTGAATTAGCCCCAGTATGGACTTATTTAGATAGGTCCTACATGGAACCTGTGGACAAACCCATTTAGAGCCCATACCTCAAGTCCATTTTTGTACTTACACTAGCTCCCATGAAATGTTGGCTGAGATTGTTAATAGTGTAAAGCATTACTTAGATAATATTATTAAGTAGCACTGACCTCAAATACTATGATGAAGGCTAATCTGGCAGCCAAAACATGCCAGAACTGCAGGGTGAAATCGTAGGGTTCAGGACTCCATGGAGGCGCTCTGTAATCCCGATACCTTTAGAGGGGAATAAGACAAATTTACCATGAGAAAAAGACAAAACACAATTTGAAGAACAAGCATATAACAACATGAAACTGTAGCATGAGTGTTGTTGTACCTGCAGTATCGAGGATGATAACTCCCATTTTTCAATTCACCCATATCAAAAACAGACAGGCTGTTGTTCAAGTATCCTCTTAGACATCTGTGTAAAGACACACAAAATTAAAATACACAGCATTAGCAACACAGAGATTTACACAAAATCATAATTGTATATGTCTAAATACCAGTCGGTTCAATTTGACTTGATGCAGATCATTTCTATTAAAAAATCTGTTAATATCTGATTTTCAAAATAGTTTCCCAGAAATGCACTGATAAGGTGCATCTGATAAGGTAAAAGGTGAAGCTGAACCATTTTGGCAACCACCCATCACCAACAAAGGTGCTAACCAAATAAATCTGTTCAGCTTTACAATGCACACACCACTGGTGGGTTTGGCCCTGTAATTGCTGCTTGCAGCTATTTTGAAATCTTACTTCTCATGCCTGTAACCCTTGTCTACACAGGGCCCATATTTGAAAGCATAGACGAAGCGAGGGATGTAATCCGAAGTGATGGCAATGACGAAGGCATTTGTTATGACAGCCACAACTCCAATTCCCTCCAGGATACCATGCCAGATACCTGATTGAAAAACAAATAAATAAACAAATCTATCAAATCAAAATAAATTGAAATTTACCAGAACAGATAACACATGAATCTATAAATAATCTGCTACATTAAAGAACATTAAGAATTGATGCATCCTATTTATTATGAATATTCATGCTAACAATCTATATTTACAACAGACTAAATTAAGTAATCACCACAAATGACTCATGTGTTTCTTGCATTTAGATTGGGATAAACTGACACCAGGCTGATTGAGGTGAAAAGGACCAACCGATGTCAGTGGCGCGAGCGGGCATTGGTCTCCTCCACTGCGTAACAAACTTGTAGGCGTCTAATCGGATCTCGATGATGTTGTTGAGCAGAGCAAGCAGAGGAGCCAGAGGAAATGCCGCCACAAAGATTGTTGTGAAACCAAACTGTAGAACTGTACAGAAAACATACAAAACTTGCAGCTCGTCTAGATTACAAGCAAACACTGACACAAACGTTTGCACAATGCATCGAAAGTATGCCGTCTTGATGAACTTACTTAGAGTAACATATCTTTGTGTTACTGTGGTGGTAACAAATCTCATACTCAAGGGCAAAGCAGTTATCTTCAACCATCAGTTACATGATTTAGATGTGTTATTATTAAGGCAGCTATTATCATGACGGTTTAACTAACTTAAACTATGTAACTTACTTTTGCTTCGCCAAATTACACACTACACAAGATCTCACAGTAGGTGTTGTCGAGCAGGACTCACCCATCTCCAGATACTCGTCCACCAGGCCGTGTGCGTTCATGGGCTGCAGGTTCCAGTCTCTATCCCACTGTGGCAGCTCTTCTTTACTCTTATTCTGCTCTCCTGCTCGTTTCATCTTACGCCGGGACCACCAGTTCTGCAGCAGTCTGAGCAAGGAACAAGAGGGGGGGGGGGGGGATACTTCAAATTTGAATGTGATAAGTCATGAAGAGTGATGGTTGTGGCCAAATAATGAATAATTAAGTACCTTGTGTGTTAACTACCTAAAGTAGTACATGTGCTTTAGTATGTTAGTCAGCACGAGTGTACTTCTTTTAAGCAAATCAAAATATTATTAAAACTCAATTATTTAAAAAGTACTTTAATATCAAACTTTTAATTTACTGTTATTACAAAGTGCACTTTTAAAACTGAAAAGTTTGCACTGAAGTTTAAGGAACACAGCCATGAAAGTAAATATATTAGTGTACTTTTTTAAACTGAAATTATATTTAATATTTTTTTATTAATATTATATTATATGCAGCTCCAATTTGCTGGGGATACCATCCATCCATCAATCAATTAATGAATGATCATTTATGAAACCAAAATAGTAACTTTTAATTTATGTATTTTTTTTAAAATTTATATTTTTATGTATTGTATTTGGTGTAGTTGTAGTGCTAGAAAAAATATATATATATACTGTGAATATTTATTATGTATATATAAATACAAACACATGCATGTATTTACGAAAAATATGTTGTTTATATATTAAATATATTTATGTATTATATAAAATATAATAATATAAATATATACATGTGTATACTGTGTGTGTGCATTCATATATACACAGTACACAAACATATTATGTAAAAAAAATTTTTTGGGATGTGGTTAATTGCGATTACTTGACAGCACCAATTATATATATTAATGCTGTCAATTAATTGTGATTAATTGCATCCAAAATAAAAATGTTTTGTTTACATTTGTTTACAAAATATATATACTTTTAATATAAATACATTTAAAGTTTCACTACATCTGCACAATCAATACAACTAAGTACACTTCATGTTTTAACGGGAAGAGATGTTCCCCGAAAAAGACAGAATTAGGGTTAAGTTAATAATAACAAAGCTGCAATGTTTCTGGGAACACTGAACAGAGCACAGTAATGTTAATCTCAGAGAGAGAGTCTGTTAAGTACACTCTGTTGTCGAGGCTCTTTCTGATGAGGCATACATTTCTCTCTGTACTGCAGGGTTGGCAAAATCAGTCAGCCATGAACGCAGTGGACTGGAACTAAGGACAAACTCTCCCTTTGAATGTTCAGTGCAACAAACACCTCCTGTTCAGGCTAATAATTGAGTAACACAGACCTTTTTGCTCATACACTCAATAACAAAGTCAGATCTTGTGAAATAAAGTATATATTTAACTAAATTAAAACATACTATAAAGAAAGATAAAGAAAATGACATGAAGAAATCTGAATGACTACTGTGTAAGTTTAGGGGTTAAGGAAGAACTAATAAAATCAAACTAAATCACATTTACACCAGCTCCATCTGAGAGGAAAATGGGTTTATAAAGAGTTTACTGGCCAAGTAAGAGCATGCTGACATGCCACCTGTATTGTGATATACACAACATACAACACCGTGTGATGATAACATGACAGGAGACTAAACAGAATTCCATCAGTTACATCAACAATACAGGATTTAGATTGTTTTGTATTCTGAACATATGACTATAGAACAACATGTTCCCAGTCACTGTAATAGATTAACAATCTTGTGTGGGTGGTATAAGCCCGATGCTCATGTTTCATGGGCTCCCCAGGTCTGCTGATACTCACGGGTAGCCCAGCTCCATGAAGTTATTCCAGATCTGTTTCAACACCATAATCACTCCCATCTGTAGGCACAAGTCAATCAGACAACCACTGGGATGACACTAAAAAAACAAACAAAAAATACATATATATTTTGGTTACCCTTGTGAATTAGTATTAGCACATTTTACAAAGAGTACTTATTATGGAAATAATATACTTTAAATTCAGGTTACACTTAAGTTTATTCTTTTAATGTTCTTTGACTGCATTTAATTACAATTAAATGAAAATGTGTCATAGCTTTTTAAATGCATTTAATATAATTTTGAGTGTTTTGACGAACTTAAATAGGACTGTATATGGGTAGTACATTATTTTCAGTCCGGTTCCGCATGCACATACCATGTAGCTGTAATAGTAACTACAATAACTAGGTAATAACCCTGAACCTATCCCTAAGGTCCCTGTAGTTACCTTACATTACAGTACATTTTATGCAAGTACACCATAAGTACATGTAAGTGTGCTTACTGTAAATTAAGTTTTTTCATAATTACTTCTATTGTCTTTGAAATATGGTTAAAATGTTCTGCTGAATGTACTGACAATAATTCATGGTAAACTAAAGTATATTAAAATGTCATTTCCATTGACACTTATATGTGCATTTGAATATATTTATAATAATTACATATGGTTACACTTTATTTTAAGGTGTCCTTGTTACAGTGTAATTATACATTACAGTAGTTAATTCATATTAATCAGTACTGTAATTATACATTACAGTACTGAGTAATATTAATTAACTACATGTACTTACTACATGGTTAGGGTTAGGATTAGGGTTACTTGCATGTAATTATGCATAATTAAGTGTTATTCATTTAGTAAATACATGTAACATGTAACAAGGACACCTTAAAATAAAGTGTTACCTTACAAATTTTTAAAGGTAAAGTTGCAGTTTAGTAGATTTAAAATATTTCCCCTGGTTTCACGGACAAGGCTTAAGCTAGTCCCAGACTAAAATGCATATTTGAGCGGTCTCAACTGAAAATATCTTGCTCTGATATATCTTAAAATATATCAGTGTCATTGTTCTGTGTCAAGATGCACACCTTAATGATTTCTTCTAGGGCATTTTCGTCAAAGCTGCTTAAATATCTTAATTTAACTAAGGCCTAGTCCTGATTTAAGCTAAGCCCCGTTTGTGAAACCGGCCCGTTAACTTTGAATTGCAATACTGAATAACACATGCAATTATAATCCAGTACTCTACATGTTAGTCAATACATCGATATAAAAGTACTTCCTTAAAACACAACAAATATGAATAAAACAGTGATTTAAAATGTAGTTTAGCCGTTTTTTTAAGTAAGTGTGTAATCTAAGTGGACTCTTTCTGTAATTACACTTAAGTGGTCTTTTATTTAATTAAAATATCTGCAAGGGCAGTTCTTAATATTAAAACGTCTAAGTTTTGAAATTCAATGCAATTATGCACATTTGCTTTTCACAAGCGTGGTTTTGATTATATTACATGCTTTGTGTTATGAGCAGCCACATTTTTTTATTGAAATCTCATGGCCGTTGCATAACTGATGCAGATATTTGATAGGGGAATGTTGGTCATGCCGAAGGGCAATAATAACCAAGTGTGAGAAAACTCATTACTGCCTCATCTCACCCACCTCCTCCAGCCTCCACCGGTTAAACAGCTTATTATAGTCACCCGGTCTGCCAGCAAACCTGCAGAATACAAACACATGTGAAATTTGCTTTGAAATTCAATTAGCCATGCTATTGTGGGGGAGGCTTTTGTGTTAGCATGTGCGCTAGCGCCATGAAGTTCCTGTATGAGTGAGCAAACAGATCTCAAGTGGGACAATCTGGGAAAGCAGCAAAAACAATTAAACCAAGTACTGACCAATACATCGACAAGATCAAGAGTTGCTTACCTTCCTAAAAAGAAAGCGATGTAGAAGGTTGAGCTGTTGAGATTGACGAACTGGAAGAGGAACATCTTCAGGGAAAAGCTGTCTTCCCATTCTGACTCTGTCCGTGGATGTTCTGGATCACAAGTGAGCGGTATTTTAGCCATGCACTGCATGTTACAGGCATGAGGGAAGTCAATCAACAGTAGCCTTGACTGATCCATACTTACCCAGGTTTGTAAGTAGATAGGCCACTTTCTCATAGACCTGATGGGTAAAAGAAAATCGACTCAGTGCTATTACAGAGAAGGATGAATAAATTAATACATGCCATATACTTACAAACTATGCCATTCATAATACATTTAATACAAGGTTGATATATATATAAAAAATGCTAGTATAACATAAACTACCACTCAAAAGTTTGAGATCAGATATTAATTTGTTCGTTCATTCCTTCATTCATTCATTCGTTAATTTGTTCATTCATTCATGCATGCATTCATTCATTCATTCATTCATTCATTCATTCATTCATTCATTCATTCATTCGTTCATTCGTTCATTCGTTCATTCATTCATTCATTCATTCATCATTCATTCATTCATTCATTCATTCATTCATTCGTTCATTCATTCATCCATTCATTCATTCGTTCATTCATTCATTCATTCATTCATTCATCATTCATTCATTCATTCATTCATTCATTCATTCATTCATTTGTTCATTCATTCGTTCATTCATCCGTTCATTCATTTGTTAATTCATTCGTTTGTTTGTTCATTCATTCATTTCATTCATTCATTCATTCATTCATTCATTCATTCATTCATTCATTCATTCATTCATTCGTTCATTCGTTCATTCATTCATTCATTCATTCATTCATTCATTCATTAGTTTGTTCATTCATTCGTTCGTTCATTCATTCATTTTCATTCATTCGTTCATTCTTTGTTTGTTCATTCATTCATTCATTTATTTGTTCGTTCATTCATTAATTTGTTCGTTCGTTTGTTTATTCATTCATTCGTTCATTCATTCATTCATTAGTTTGTTCATTCATTCGCTCATTCATTCATTAATTTGTTCATTCATTCATTCATTCGTTCGTTCATAATTTTTTTTTAAAAGACATTAATAGTTTTACTCAATAAGTATGCATTTATCAAGAGGGACAGTATAATGTTAGAATTTATTTCCATTTAAAAAAGCTGCCCTCTTGAACTTTCTGTTTATCAAAGCATTCTAAAAATACATTTTGGTTTCTACAAAAATATGAAGCAGCACAGCTCTTATTAACTGGTAATAATCAGAAATGTTTCTTGAGCAGCAAATCGGCATATTAGAATGATTTCTGAAGATCATGTGACACTGAAGACTGCAGTAATGATGCTGAACATTCAGCTTTGATCACAGAAATACATTTTACAATATTAACATAGAAAACTGTTAAATTGTAATAATATTTCACAATATAACCATCTTCACAAAATTTTTGTCAAATAAAAGCAGCTTTAGTGAGCATCTTTTATTCAAAAACCGTAAAAAAACCAGCAAAAAAAACAACAACCTTACTAAGCCCAAACTTTTGGAAGTTAATGAAAGTTGCTATATTTCCAACTAAGTTGCAATGTTATTATTAAAGAAAGTGGCTTTTTCATCTCTTGTCTTCAGGAAAATTGAATTGTCACATTTTGGTGCCACACAGAAATGGAAATTAGGTTGTAACCACTCAGAAAATCACTCTATTATTGAATCAACGACTTGCTGTTTTAAGGATGCAGAGAGAACACTGTAATAAAGTTTATGGTTGCTAGCAATCGCCTTATGTTTTATGTCTGCGAGTGGCAGCATGTAATAGTAGTCAATCATTTGAATGATTTCATTTTGAGGCCCTGGCTTTTCAGAATAACCAGAGCAACATATGAGATGCTATGAAATAAGAAATGTCACATGACTTTTTTTGATTGGAAAACAGCCATGCCTCTAAAAACACATTGGACCTCATGGATTAACAACACATCAATTATACTGAATATTGCTGTTATCATTATTATTAATGCTAACAATATTATAAATATACTGTATATTTCTTGATATGCTTTATTTTATTCCCATTGTAGAGAGACAAAATATCAGTTGATATTTTCACAATAAGTATTATTTTTCATTAACGTTTTTCTTTATTTTGTAATAATTATTGTATTGTTTCAAAGCGTGTTTTGCTTTCATTTGATTTCTGATATTCTCTTTTTGCGTGAAACTTTAGTGCAACAATGGTATTATTCTCTGCTGGTGTGAAGAAGACCAGAGGAACGACACTAACCACATTCAGAGACATGATGATCATGAAGTTGATGCAGACTCCAGTGCCTGAGGTGGCAAACTGCCAGTTCTTCTTCACAAACTCCCACTGGAAGGAAGCAAACTTCTCCATGGCAATGAGCCGGAACACCACCACGGCAAACACGGCTGTCAGGACCAGAGAGATCTGGAGGAAAGATGACGAGACGTCAACCAGCTGTATTCTAAACAGATGGATATATATCAGAATCTTTCCCTTTACAAAGTCAGGTATAGTTTTGATATGCATTGCCTTGTAAGTCAAGGCCACCAGAGGGAGACAGTTATTTATGATATCTTTATGATCTAAATTTAATCAATAAAAATCATATTTAAAATGTTTATTTGTTTTCAATTTAAATATTACTTAAGGTGACAGATAGGGTTTGTAACTGATTTATAGTGATGGCTACTTATGTATTTTCATGACATTCAGATGAACCGTCTGCACTCTTTTGCATGTGTGGATGAAACACCGGCATACAATATGTAACATATGCATCATACCATGTACAAATGCATCTTATGTGCTCAAAATCAAAACCATGGCCTGTACACAGATGTGGTGCACATGGTTTAGCTTTTGTGTTATTGCAGTGTAATTACACAAAAGAGTACAGAGTAATATTAATTATTCTAGTTAAACTTTATTTTAAGGTGTCCTTGTTACAGTGTAATTATACATTATAATTATATAACAGTATATGTGCTTACTATTATATGGTTAGGGTTTGGCCTCTCATGTAATTATGCATCATTTATTGTAATTATAATAGTAAGTACATGTAGCGTGTAACAACAACACCTTAAAATAAAGTGTTTCCCCCGGAAACATTACTTATTGAATGTAAGCCTGTTATGAAATAGTGGTTACACTTTATTTTAAGGTGTCATCGTTACAGTGTAATTTTGCATTTAAGTACTGAATAACATCAATTCATAACTTGTATTTACAATGTGTCAAGGGTTAGGTTTAGGGATAGTTGCATGCAATTATGCATAATTTATTACACCATGTAACACGTGAAACAAATACACTGCAAAATAAAGTGTTAACATATTTTCTGCAAAATTGTATTACTAAAATATTAGTTTAGCACTCAGTTTTGCAGTACGCTTGTTACACAATACACACATTTACTATAGTAATAACAGCAAATTATGAACAATTACAAGCATTGAACCATAAACCAAACTTTATCTTAACAATACAGTAAGTTAAAATATTAAGTCATTACATGCCATATAATTATCTGCCGTATGGACATCCATTTGAGACTGATGATAAGCTATTATTAAATATAATGTAGAAACTTCTGTAAAGCTGCTTTGTAACGATTTGCATCATGACGAGCTCTCTCTCTCTCTCTCTCTCTCTCTCTCTATCTATATATATATATATATATATATATATATATATATATGTATTTATACAAGGCCATGTCAAAATAAACCAGTGTTTGTGAAATTGTTAAGAAACAAAAATAAACATAATTGGAAGTGAAACCAGAATAGATCAAATCTGCACAATTCTCGTCCCAGTTTTCATGACAGGTGCTGATAATACTGATCTGCTTGTTGTAGCTCTAGGACAAATTTGTCCTACCATGAAGAAGATTCCCGAAACAGACACCATGAGTCGGCTGAATTTGTCTGTGAACGGCTGGAAGGGCTCTGGTTTGCCTGAGATGGGGTTTGTTCTCTCCTTCCGGGAGTATTTGGCTTCAAACTGGGGCCGGAGTTCCTCCTTTTTAAAAAAACACATCATATTACTCTTGAAAGACTTGCTTGAAGATCTTTTCACAGATCTCATGAATGATTCTCCTCAAACACAGATGTTCAACATCATCATCTGTTTTGGTTGGACATGATGATGTCAATCCAGAGGCTGTTTACATGAGCTGAATGAGTTAACATGAGACACTTCAATGCCTCAACATTCCACAATACAATAGTTAAATATACTGTAGAAGGCATTGTATACAGCAGCAGTTCTCAAACGTATCACATCTCATCAAATCACACCTCTTCCAAGCCCCGCACTGCCAATATAAGAACGTAGGCTAAATATCACAAACACTAAAATATAGGGTTCACTCAAAAATGACCATTCTGTCATTATTTACTCAACCATTTGTTTGTCCAAACCCATATATCTTTCTTTCCTTCATATAGCACGAAAGAAGATATTTCCAAGACCGTTCATGCTGCTCTCTTCCATACAAGGATCTGGCGCTGTTTTAAAAAAACAAGAAGCACTCTACAAATATCATAAACGTAGTCCATGCAAGTAGTGTGCTACATTCCAAGCCTACTGAAGAAATGTGATAGGATTATGACCAGGTTTATTTTTGTAGTTCTCAAATTTAACCATTTGTGTGCCAAGAAGAAAGAAAGACAAGGACAAAGACAATGTTAGTTGGTAAATAAGGGCGGAACCTTTGTCTTTGGGTGAACTAATTAGAAATTAGAAACTAAATATATGGGGGGAGTGAAATAAAACAATCTATTTAAATACATTTGAGTAGCATACACGTTCTGGTGCTGGTTCCCACTCAATTTCCACCACAGATAAACAAATCAATCTGGTTCCACACTGGCCCTAAAATATAGCTGGTCTGGAACCAGGGACAATTACCAATTAAAACTGAGATAAAATCGAAGCACTAAGAAGGAGTTCTTAAATGCACAAAAAAACCCATACAAATATTTAATAACTGTGATATCAGCAATGCAAATGTGTGCTGCTTTTGAAATAGTAATCTATGAATAAATATGGGAAAATAGGGTGCCGCAGTGATGATGTATTTTTGTATGGTAACCTGGAAGTTAGCATCACCCTGCTTCCCTCAACAGAAAACACAAACCTTATTTCACACATACTTTTTTTTTCCAAAAACCTGTTCAATAAACTTATTGAATTCAGGACAATGAAACCTGAAGCGCTAAAGTGCTAACTCGTTTACCGGTTTAGACCTACAAAAGTACATCATCCCCACAAGAAAAGAGGTTTGTGTAGCAATGTTAGTGCATGAACCGCAGTTTGAGAACCACTGTTATACAGAAACTAGCAACAGCAGAAATCTACAGGGCAACAAATGCAAACACTAGATGTTCAGCCATTTCTGATCGCTTTGATCACTGGATTATTTTGAGATGTTTCCTCAGACTCATTGCACACATCACTTTAAACACACACACACGCACACGCACACGCACGCACACGCACACACGCACACGCACACACACACACACACACACACACACACACACACACACACACACACACACACACACACACACACACACACACACACACACACACACACACACACACACACACACACACACACAAATAATAAGACAATAAAAACACAGAACATCACTTCACTATCACTCTGCACATGCTGATGATATGTGGTTGACGAAGAGCTGTTCACACTGAGATTTTATCATGGGTTGTTGGATGGTGAATGTACTTCTAGACACCGTGTATATTCCCACTACTGGAAGCCTTAGCTAGAAAACAAAATATATTTTCAAAATGTTTCGATTTTGACAAAAAATATTACATCCTATGAATAAATAAAACAATTATTAATTCATGATTTAAGCGCACTCAGAATGTAATTTAAGCCTCTTTCCACCAATGAATAAAAAACAAACAAGGTAATTACGACTTTTCATCTGAATATTCTTACTTTTATTAGATTCCTACTTCTTTCCTGGCCATTTTTTTCTCAGAATTGCATGATATAAACTCGCAATTGCAATAAAAAGTCAGAATTGCGAAATTTAAAGAAAACAGTAAGTCTTTTTTCCCCTCTGAATGGGACATTATAAATCACAATTTGGGTTTTTTATCTTAAAATTCTTATAAAATAAGTCAGAATTGTAAGAATAAAAGTATAACCACAAAACATAAATTCACAATTGTGAGAAAAAAGTCAGAATTTTGAGATGTAAACTCATAAGATAAAAAGTCAGAATAAAAGTTGCAATTACTTTTTTATTGTTTATGAAGTGGCAGAAACGGGCTTCCATAGAAATTCCAATTCACTGAATGTTGGCGGAGTAAAATCCATTTTTCCTCACAAAGAAACAACATAGGCACATTGGAAATACATGCATCCACCTAAATCTTTGCAAAATGTCAAAAAGTTGACATTAACACTAGTGGCAGTACAACACCAACAGCTTTTATTCCTTTTCATACATAGTATGATTACAGGGACAGCTTATTAATTAATAAAGACTTATTTTCATATGGTTAATTGCACAATATAATGCTATAACCTCAAAACACTCGTAAATTAATATGTTTTGATGTTAGCATCACATAACCAGTTCAACATATAATTTTTCTGACATAGTAAACTTGCTTGATAGCTCACCCGGTGGAGCACTCGGGTGCAAGTCCTATGAAACACCTCTCATAACTTATTGTTAACACTATACTGTAGGTTAGGGTTAGCAGAAGGTTTAATATAGGTGGTACGTTTTTTTCAAACGTGATAGACTCTAGAGGATTAACCTTTTAGAGCCATTTACGATACAACAACCACAATGTAATACAAAATGGCAAGATTCACGTTAATCAGTTTTGTAAAACTGACATTTCACTTTGAATGTGTTACAAAACGTGTAAAAAGCAATATAATATCATATCAGTTTTTCCAATGAGCCTGGGTTGCAAGTAAAATGAACGCCTCTTAGGTCTGTTAAATATCCACAGGAGACGGATATGCATGAACTTAAACTTTTTTCAACTCAACAATGGCACACATCAACAGATGCTTTGTCAAAACTAATCGCAGTCAGTGTGAACACTCGAGTCGTTTTCACATTAGTAGCAAGGCATGCACAACACAACATGATACGGTAGGAGGCACACTCACAGAACACACCATGACACAGGATTTATACTATAGGAAATACAACAGACAGCACATAGATTGGCCACACACCAGTTACAGTTGCTCATGAAATTAATGGTCATTTTAACAGGTCTCTTATGATCTTTCTAAAGAAACACAGCAATACAAGTTCAGCTCAAAGTTGATTTAAACAGGAAGGCAGGCTCACCTCTTCTTCCTCCCAGTCAATCAAATCCCAGTCGTAGGTTAGCTCCGCCCTTCTCCTCTTCCAGAACTCAAGGAATACTGTGGCTGTGACAGCACAAGAGGAAGTGGTAAGATGTCAACACAACAAGAGCTTTCAGGCATTTTAAGCCACTAGGCTCACTTCAGTAAGGTGACTAAAGACATCTTAGGCCAAAACATACTCAATGCACATTCACGAAAACAAGAGCTTTAACTATGCAAGCTTAATTTCAGGCATCATTAGAATCATAAATCTCCTTGCCGAAAGGGACACTGTTGTGGGCATTTGCATAATCATTTTCTAGGCCAATTGCTGTCAGTAACAACTGGTAAGGAAGTTTGTTGAAGTTCAACATATTTATAGCCCATTTAATCACATTTGTGTCCAAAGTTTCGAAGGGTCTAAAAGATGTTATGTATTTTACATATAATTGTCAACTAAACATAAAAGGGCTGACTGCTTGTAAATGCATGTGAAACATTTGTACATGGTGTAAATAGTCACATGACCAGAGCTGCTTTGTATTTCTCTCTATGAAAGATGATGCTGTGACAAAGTTAAAAAAAATCTATATGAAAAAAACGGATATATTATAGATACAACTTCCAAATTTGGTTTATATGACATTTAATGTAATGGTTCTCAACCAGGGAGCCAGGGCCCAAAATGGGACTGTGGCAAACTTCAAGGGGAACCTAGTCCTGAAATGATTTACATTTATGTTAACTATCTTAATTAAAATGCAAAATCAACCAATCAATCAATCAATCAATCAATCAATCAAACATATACAAAAACATGTACAAATTCAATTATAAATGTATAATAAACTATGGATGTACAAATAAATGACATTTTTATTTAACAAAAATATTATTAAAACAGTATATATCATCTTATACAAAGGCCTTTAAATGTTGTCTTGTGCACGGACAACAATTTTTTTTTTTACATTCCAAACACGTTGGAAAATAAAGCAATTATTTTTTTCAGCCTTGTTATTTGATTCTTTAATTTCTCCACTCCACAAGTGTTGTTGTTTTACTTTTTTGCGTCGTTTCAGATACTTTTGTCTTGTCCATGCACATTGTTGATTTCATGAAGTTGCACCAAAATAGACTACATATAATAGTATCTTAGTGCATGTGTAATCACAGATCACAGTGTGTCAACATTTTACATCAGCTTTTACTGTGCAAACAATCAGGATGTTGGATTAGAACTAGCTTATTCAGAAGCATTAATTTGTTTCGGAGCATCACAGGAACCGATTTAGGGACTAAAAATGAATGCTAAATAAATAAAAGTAAAAATATGAAAAGTTCTGTGAGGTGTCCATGTTAAATTTAACTGTTTAAAAAAAGAGCAAAAACATTTGGGCTCTCTGAGTTCACATGCCCCTCGTTTCTACCAAAGGACTGTGTGACCCACTTTTGTTGAAAGCAAAAGAGCTGCAAGGGAAGAAACAGAGTGAGAGACCAAGAAGAGAGAGACAATGTTTAATTTTTAAAGCTCAGTCTTCTTGCTGAAAGCTATCTTTACATTTGAGCTCTCATGATTTAGACTTGCAGATCCACCTGGTTCTCTCTGGCAGGAACAGTATATTCCCCATCACAGTGTTCTAATAATACAATACTATGACTTTTGTCAACACTCCTCAAAGTTGTGGACTCTTTGAAGGAAAGCACCAGATTCAACTTTTCAAGTGCATTCATCCTGTATTTAAAGATGAACTGAGGTGTCCTGTATTTTACATGCACATTGTTTAATAAACAATATCCTTGCAGCGGGGGAAATAATGCAATATGTAATATAACTGAATCAGTTTCACAAGAGGAAATCAACTGCCATCCATTAGCCAAACATGCTAACAGAAATACTAACGGTAAGCTTTCTGCAGGTATTACCACCCTCCTTGAACTGTTATTTCAATATTTACACAACTTCCTGTGTTTGTATTTCTATTTGCAACAGCGCAAATTCTGTATCCTTCCATAACAATACATACAGTGCTTTGTGTGAAGGTCAACATGGGAACATTTTATGAGAGCCAGTGTCTAAAGCATATGTTTACACATGGCAATTCCTGACTGGCTGAGTGTGATGATGTAGTGATGTGGTGTAGATACCAAACCAGCATCTTTGTCTTCAGAAGCCGCATATGTGAACATGTATTTGCAAGCAAGCTGTCTGTGTGTGTGAGTGTATGTGCATACTCAATCCACCTCAACATACTCTATTCTTTTTTATCCTCATTAAAAATGGTCTGAAAAGAGGAAACCAACAATAAAACAGGAGAAAGTACAAAATTATTACTAAATTACTATACACTATATAGTAGTAAAATGCATGTGAACAGTAGCCTACTTTTTTATCAGTTCATCAGTAATATTCAGGAAATAATAGATATTGAATGGTTGTTTGAACTTATTAGTATGTTTTTTTGTGGCTTTTTATCATCATTACAAATGATCAGGAAAAGAGGAAATAACAGTAAAACAGGAGAAAGTAGTAAATTATTACTATATTACTGTGCCATAGTAAAATATATTTTATACATACAAAAATACCTATTTTCTGATCAGTTGACCAGCTATTTGCCCAATCAGGTATCTAGGTGACAGTTTATAGTTCTTGAGAGTATGGTACCTCTTATTGCATGGCACAGCGCACAGACCTAATGTTACCCAACACTGACTGCACCTGTACTGTGTCTGCCAGCGGCACTTTAAGCGCGCACGATCAGAAAGAAAGACGCAATCTGGGGCGATCATCAGCAACGCAGAGCCTCTCCTATGGACACTAAGACCACGATCACCCTGCCCCCCCCATCCCCATTGGGCAAAGGGCCGAAATGATCACTTGTTTGTGAACACTCTCGCCACGCCCGACGGCACCATTGAGCAGCAGAGATGTACCAGGAGAAGCGCGAACATTAGATGGCCGATCGTCATTTCCAAACCGCAAATATTCCCCTTCAGAGTCAGAATCGGCTAATAACATTTGCAACACATCCTCACAGTACAACTTTTTATTAGTCATTTGGCGATTTTCGCTCACAAATCTCACAATTTACTCACACGCTTTGAACTGAACTGCTTCCGCATCAATGACATGATAGCTCACTTGCTATTTTCTATGAACACTTTTGGTCTAGAATCGAAGTACCACATGTCTGCCATCTAGTGGTAGGGAATACAAATGCAATATAACACAATATTAAGAACTACAGCCTATTTAATGAAGTATGAAGCCTTGTCGCAATTTTGCGACTTTGGCGCTTAGAGGGTTGAATGAACAAAGAGTTGAGAAAGAAATCAGATGTGTATCATTACATTGGATTTACTGTCTCTTAAAGTAACTGCGCCTAATTTACTACTTGCTGTCCAATAAATTAAATGAGAGAAAATCACTCACAGCTCTTTACTGAATTACTTTGTAATTACTTTGTTTTAACAAGAATTAATCTATGTTTAAATGTAAACATTGAAGACTATGCAATGTTATTTTACAATTGATTATAATTAGTTTCTGTACCTGGACATTTACAAACTTACAAAAAAAACAACCTTTTGTTTAATTTGTAACTTTGTTCTGTTTATTTATTTGTGATATTTACACAATTTCAAACAGGGCCCACGGGTACAACCCGCAAACCCCAGCTATGGCCCTGACCATAGTCAGTAATAATTTTGAGTTAAAAGTGCCGATGAGGTATTCTAGCATGCATCTTTATGAAAAGAAAGAGTCTGTCAAGAGATACAAGAGAAATAATAATAGCTCTGTTTTG
The DNA here is from genome assembly GCA_027422405.1 of Ptychobarbus kaznakovi. Classification (NCBI taxonomy): domain Eukaryota; kingdom Metazoa; phylum Chordata; class Actinopteri; order Cypriniformes; family Cyprinidae; genus Ptychobarbus; species Ptychobarbus kaznakovi. Next base: position 25,117,399 of record CM049796.1, on the reverse strand, counting down.
TTACCAGATATACACACATATACATATATATATATATATATATATATATATATATATATATATATATACATATACATATTTAAAGTTAAAGAAAATATTAATTGCAGTGAATGACCAGTTGGAATCAGTTATTCCAAAAGAGCCATATAAAGATAACTTGGGATTTCTTCTGCAGAAAAATGAGTTTGACACTCTCAAAAGTCTGCAATAAGGACATATATTGAATTGGTATTTAAGGTTAGTATTTATTTATACACATTTTTTTTCCATTCTAAGCTTCTAGAATGCTGTTGGTGGATATCTGACGTGTTAATGAGTGGTAAACCTTTAACCACAGCTTTTGCCTGAACTATAATTTGTTTCTGAGATGCCTGAGGGAGACTGGGCATTTCTCTTGACAACAGCACTTCATCCTAACTAAAGCCATCATTTTGAGCAGTTCATGAATCCCATGTGTTAGATAGCTTTAAAAGCAATTTAACAATTAAAGTATCAGAATCCCAATTTACTTATTTTCACTGTTTACAAATATTTTTCAATCAATTAAGGGGTTTATTGTAATTAGTAGCCTATAATTTCATGCTATGCCCTATTTAGCTACCCTAATTTATAATGTTAATAGCATATGTGTCATGCATTGTTTTTTATATCTATTTTCCAGCAGATAAAAACATGTATGTGACTAATATGTTGCTTATTTAGATCCCACACATGTCACCTAGAGTTCTGCACCTGAAAAAACCTGCACAGTATATGACTATGAAAAAATGGTGCGTTCATGCCATATCGTAATTACTGTAATTACGAGATACCAACTTGTGAAAAGCATTCACGTCCTCGTAGAACTCGTAATTTTAACTTGTGAACTGGGAACTTTCTGAAAGCTACGGCTTGCTTGTACCACGTGACCATGAACCAGAGAAAAAGGTTGGGGCTTTCAAAGAAAGCTATATTACAGCTCTAAAAAAGAGGAAAATAGATGCATAGATACAATAATGTACTATAAGGAGAAAAAAAAACATTATGTAAGTGCTCAAACTGTTATGAATTTGTTGTTGTTCTCAACATTCATTCACACTGGTTAATTTAGCAGACTGTTGCTATAGAAACGGATATTCCCCAATCTGAGGACGTGAACAGCACCGAGTTGAACATCACCTGTTGTCATCTCAGTTTTACAGTAGTTATGATATGGTGTGAACGCAGAACAAGTATATCAAGTTTGTTAATGCAAACACTTCTACTGTAGATATTCTATTTCAGTTTCCTTCTGGAATGTATCACACAGCACAATTATTAGCATTGCCACAAAAGCCTTAGTGAAAACATTCATAGTTTGGATTTCTTTCAGGCCGGCTGCTTTCAGCAACATTTTTGAAAATATTTTTTCTGAGCTAGTTAAACAGCCAGCACATTAGTAGCTAGTTATTGTACTTTGGTTTAATAGCACATTTGAAGGTAAACATCTACAGCCCTGTACATCCCTCAGAGAACCAGCCGTAGAGTCTCCTGCTCACATTACTTTCCTCTAAACTCACTCTAGGAAAGTATTTGGCTTCAGCCAGTCAATTAGACTTTATAATGTGCCCACAATTATCAAACACTTATTTTCCTGTGATCGCCGCTAGCAATCCCACAACACTTATCTATTTTCCCTCCCTCTTTGTGTTCAGAGCAGTATACTGAAGTTTAAGCACTTATAGCAATGTTTTGGCTGTAAGTGAGGTCTACAGTGACCTGATTGGATCAGCTGTTGTTTTGTGGGGCAAAGCGGTGATTGATCACAGCTGCTTCTCTTGGGCTTTTGAGTCAATCCTATTATAGCAGACCACAGACTGCTAGATTCTTATTCTGTCCTTGTCCGCTGAATGAAGCCTCTTTTATAATTACTTAATTTGTACTTTAAACCAAATGCTGACATGTCTGTCTTTCTGCTGGTGAAAGAGCACTGATTAAATTGAAAATATTTAGACTCACCCCATATTGCCATGAAGATAGCAAAGAAGACTGTGCCTCCATTATCAAAAAGATGGGTCACCTGGTGGGCAGAAAAGAGGCAATGCATTTAAGAATGTATATTTAGAAAATTAGTTAAATCTGCATGAACTGATAGAAATGTATACCTTGAATGCAATGCAAACCTTTATATTTATATATATATATATATAAGCATTTGCCAAATATGTAAATGTAAATGTGTTAGTGCAACTACCTCATGGTTAGGTTTAGGTGTGGAGTAAGTGTGCAAGTTCATGCTTTTTTAAATTACAAATAGTTTTTTCCCAACAAATCAAAACATACAAATTGTAGGAAATTACAACTTTAAAATTGCAACCAGGGTAATATTAATAACCCAAGATGTTCCCTTCCAAGGGAACTATACGCTGCATCATGATGTCATGACACTATGGGAACTCCCCAGCCTGACATGACATCATGATGCAGCATATCGTTCCCTTTCAGGGAATCAGGGTTATATTCATAACCCTAAACATTATCTCCTGAGACTGAGTTGAACACAGGTTGTTGCTGCAATAGAGGTATATATAGTATATAGTATAATATAGTAGGTGTGCTCTGTGGCTTGGCCTTCTTCAACATGGAACGGTTCTTCAATTATTTTCTTCTGTTCAGTCAGTCTATTGTGTAAAGTGCTATGTAAATAAGTAATGTAACATGAATGGCATGCCAAATTGCAGAGCTTATGAAAACATATCCATATCGGTATAATTTGTTTTTGTGTGACAGCAAAGTGTCCAGCACATAATTACATATTCACCTAAACGTGCTCCCAGCAGCATGGGTAGTATCGAGATGTTCTCTAACAGTATACACTGCTCATGTATTTCAAACTTACTTTTACTCCTAAGCATAGAATGAAAAAGACCTTCGCTATGAGTATATCCAAGCCTTTAGGCCTTAAGGGGTATTCATTCTGATATCAATTTCCAGCAGTGAAGCGGCCAATGTATGTAATTTAATGATAATTGCCATTTTGTGGTAACAAAAGCAACAGAAAGCATCAGCACATTAAGACCACCTACTCACATAAGTCTTAAGCCAAAAGACAAACTTTGCCAAAGCTACATAATTCGGAAAAGCCCAAACAGATGCACTCACAAGACTTCACAGAATGTTGTGCCTGACAACAAAATGCAATTACACAGTGAGACAGTAAATAAGTAAGCAATGAATGCAAGTACAAAATCAGAGACCTCGGGATGAGACCCCAGTGTTCAGTGCAAGGAGTTTGCAATAGAGTTTCCCAAGTTCTCTTGAGAAAAACGTCGACAGATTTGGCAAAAAGGGTAACCAGATGGTGTACTTTCCATGACTGGATGCTTGATCTTGAATTGAGATTGAGCTTTTAGATATTCCCCATTATTTAAGGACTATATAGTTATAAATGTGGGCCTAAAGGTGGAGATAGGGAGGAGGTGGGATGCTGAACACATATCATGGGAGATAAGTAAACAAAGCTATTGCTTATATACCCAGGATAAGGTTAATAAGCTTCTTCTGAGCTTGCATTATGAACTTCCTTAAGAAGCAGGTGATGAGACAGAGATAGATATAGATAAAAGATAGAGTTAGTGGTCACGGAAACTCCAGAGCTTAATTGGCATGTGTCAAATGACTCTCCACTGTGATATACATTTAGAGTAGAAAGCCAAACGGATCCATTGCTCTGACTTCCTATTGGGAGCTTTGTTCATCGAGGAGGTGGAGATTTTGGCAGAGGAAATCTGTGCTGTAAGTCGTGAGGAGCATCTGAGGACTTGGCAGGAGGTTTTATGTACAGCGCATATAATTGTTTATTTAATCTGTGTGGAAAGAGTATTTGACATTTAATCATTTTGGATATGGGAGGAATGGCAAGACTTGAATAGGGATTTTTTTCAGCAGAATTCCTGTTGTGTGAATTTTGAAGCGAGTTTGAAGAACCGTAACAGATGTATTTGAAAGCAGAAGAGTAGCAGGCAGGTATTAATGCCCTTCTAAACTGAGGAATCAGTGGTGGGTTGTAAAAACAGTTCTCAGAGGTAAAGATTTTTCCCAACATGTCACACAGTTGTTTCTCTGGATGTGGGTGGGACCGGTGGGAAATAATTGCTGAAATGTGTAAGGACAAGCCAGCGGTAAGCTACTAAGTCCAGGCTCAAGACAGTAGTGGGTTGCCAAGAAAGAAATGTGACAACATTGTCTTCTGAGCTACGAAAGAGCAATCTACAAGCAATACAAATATTCTGGCCAGGAACCAATTATATGTGTTTTATTAAAAAATTAGCCTCTCACAGGCATGTCACCACCATGTTCCCATTACACAAAACCATTGTTTAGTCCTTAGTACTGGCTGTACAGCTTGGGGAATCTGCATGCTGAAAATCCAGAACCAAACACTAATTTAAAACATATGAATATCTTTGAATTCAGACAAAGCAGTCTTTTCTAATGAGTCTAGAATAAAATAAACAAAAAACAGACATTCTGTAAACAAAGCTGCACTGTAAACCACGTCTTTAGACTAAAACATTGAATAGAAACATCTTTTCAGCAAAACAAATACTTTTTGTATTAAAATGTCTATAGGAATATAAACTTTTATCAATACACAAATTTGCATTGTTTTCTTGACTTTCATGTAGTTTGTCTTGTTTTTCGTGACTTTTCATGTTCCCACATTTCAGAATCATGAACTTATTACAAGGAAAGATGCCAAGATGCAAACTAGCTCAAGTAAACTGAATCGATGACATTATAAGGAACTAAAATCGAGGTGGCACACTATGTTTGACGAGGGCTGGCTTACATTAAACCAAAATATAAAAAATCTGTCAGTTTGACTGATCTTCTAAAATTGTCTCAGGGCTCTTATGTTGTTTATGCCAGTAGAAGGTGGATGTACGGTACCTTTGCATAGACACAGCTATCACTCAGCGTCCAAGAGCTGCAGTTGCCTTCACACATGGGGCACATGATGGTTGTGTTGGCCTCACATATCTCTTTACTGAAATACAACAAGAAAAACTAATTTGAATCAGTGCTTTATTAGGGAAACAATGAAAACTGGTGAATGAAAATGGCATCATTACAGGTAAACTACTGGGACCTGGTCCAGGCACATTGTGGCTTATGCTCAAATAACTAAACATACCTGCAGGGACTAACCTTACTTGGCTGGAGTCCATGGTGAAAAGCCCATAGAGGAAGACGAAGAGGCCGACTAGAGCAGCAGGGATCAGCATACCTGTATACCAGCCCAACCAGGCAAAATACAGCCCAATCTTCTCCCCAAAGTACCGCCTATGAAACATCAGTAAGGAACAACATTCACTAGTGCTCCATTCGTTTTATAGCATTTATTAATGTTGATTAACATTAATATATACAGTGGTGGTCAACATTGTTAGAAGACTTGGCATTTTTAAGAGGTTTTGAAATGGCGATTACAATACCCATAAAACAAACTATTGATGGATCTACCTGCGAATGGAAGGAATCTGCTGAAATATTGAAAAGGATGGACTGGCCCCTCAAAGTCCAGATCTCAGAGTCATGTGTCATTGAGCAAATTTGGGGAGAGTTGGAAAATAATCCAGACAGATCTATTGTACATTTAAAGGGAAGCCTTTGGCTTGAGTTGCAGAAGGCATGGGATGACATTAGTTTTGAAGTTCTGGACACACACACATACACACACAAACACACACACACACACACGCACACGCACACGCACACGCACACGCACACAGGAATACACAGCACAAAAGCACAACGCACACACACACACACACACACACACACACACACACACACACACACACACACACACACACACACACACACACACACACACACACACACAGAATTGTTTGGGGACTTTACATAGACTTCTATTACTTTTATCCTGACCAAACAATATTTTGTATCCCTTAACCCTAAACCTACCCCTTTCAGAAAAACTGTTTGCATTGTTACACTTTCAGATAAACATTGTTTACTATTTGTAATATGTTTTTTCCCTCGAGGGGACCACAGGCAGGTCCCCACAATGTCAAAAATGTCAGGTTTTACTTTCCCTGTGGGGATATTTGGTCCCCACAATGTAGCATAAGCACACACACACACACACACACACACACACACACACACACACACACACACACAATGACCCTATATGTGTTCCTGTGGCTCAGTGGTAGAGCATTGCGTCAGCAGCGCAAATGGTTGTGGGTTCGATTCCCAGGGAACACACGTACTAATGAAAATTTATAACCTGAATGTACTGTAAGTCGCTTTGGATAAAAGCGTCTGCTAAATGCATAAATATAAATATAAATATATATGCCCCAGATACATAGGATAGACACATCCTGTAGATGAACGTCAGGAAAGACTCAGGGTGACTAAAAACAGGAACATCCATTCACTTAAAACATACCAGGGTAGGACGGTTACATCATTCTGAAAATGGAGGGTGACCTAACTCTCAAACTGATGAGCAGAGACATGCTGAGTCTGCAGATCACCATCGCAATAATTTTTCTGTCTCCACTTTAAGAGCTGAGTGATGTAATTCAGCTTCAATACGTTTGTTATGAGCCTGAGACTGCATTTTCTCTCGCTCTATTTGACTACAGCTGAGATTTACTCAAGGAAGCTGCGGTCAGCAACAGCAATACAGTCCTGCACATATGAATGAGTTAGTGAGATTAAAGCTGTTCTCACACAGCAAATATCTCCTTTCAGGATTTGACTGCCTTTCTAGTCACCAAGAGCTTTTCAGAAACAAAGACTTTTGAGAAAGGCTCAAACAAACAGACTGAAAGCTGTTGTGAAGACTAGGCTTTATTCACAAGGCACTTAATTATGTTTACGAAATTAATAAAAACAATCATATGCATAGTAAAGCATAGTAAATATCTGGCTCAGATCAACACATATCTGCTTTTTATGCCCACTGGCAGTTTTAGTTTCATATTTTAATATTGATTCAAAAAAGTAATATCCATTTGATTTAAATATTATTAAATATTGAATCAAATGTTTCTTTCTAAAGCTACTTTTGTAATGTTTTTAAATGCTTTTCTCATCTAACACAATAATCACGTTAAATTATAATAATAAAAAAATGCAAATATATATTAGTGACTAACTGAATATGGATAGATGTGTCCAAAAGTGTCCAGATAATTCTATATTATACTTTGTCGTTTTACTCTGCTGTGTGTGTTTCTTACCGTATGAGGTCTAGAGGCTGGTATTTGTACCAGATCCCCCAGCGTGCCCATCTCTCGTACAGAAGGTGTCTGTGGTTTTGAGCCCCATGGGTTTTAATCGGATGTCTGCTTTTATAACTTCCCTAGAAATACAATAGCAGCGTTTTTCATATTGCACACGACCACTTCAACAGTAAACAAAAAAAATATTAAGGTAAAAAAAAGAAAAAAAATTTTTTTGGCTGGTAATAAATTTCACACATTTTACCTCATGTGGAGGAAATGCTGCCTCATATGTGCTGTTGCCAAGTAACCGATTAATACCTGCAAAATAGATGAAAACAGAATAAAACAAGCATTTTTCTTTTATTCTTTGTTTTCTCAATCTTGGCGTCTTTTTGTCATCTCAGTGCCCAGAATGACAATAACAGTTGTGATATCTGACTGTCTGATGATTCTACAGTCATAGAAACCAATTTAAGGATTTGATGATTAATCTAGATCAGAGTTTATCTCTAACCCTAAACAAACACACCTGCGCATGCTAATCAGTGTCTTCAGGATCATTAGAAAATCACAGGTAGGTCTGTTTGATCAGGGCTGGAGACACGCACGCACACACACACACACACACACACACACACACACACACACACACACACACACACACACACACACACACACACACACACACACACACACACACACACACACACACACACACACACACACACACACACACACACACACACACACACACACACACACACACACACACACACACACACACACACACACACACACACACACACACACACACACACACACACACACACACACACACACACACACACACACACACACACACATAATTTAACATAACACATTGACTAACATCACAGATGCCAAAAAATGGGAGGAAATTACAGACAATAATGGAAAAAAAAACATGCAACACATAAATACATAACAAAATACATAAAGATACATCATGGGATGTTTCAACTTTTTAAATTGTACACAACAGACATTTTGATTCCAGAAACAGATGGGTTAGTTAGGGTGAGTTTGGGAAATTAATTTTGCCCACCAACCAGAGCGACTAGTGAATGCCCAATTTTACATCTTTAAACCAGCCAAGTTACTTTTGTATTAAATATAACTAAAGTACACTACATACTTATAGGAAGGGCCTCAGTTAACTTGTTATTACCCATATGCACACAGGTATGTAGTGTATATATACCTATGCTGCAGAGGGTGTCCTCTCCACTAGCTGTAAAGTGTGCATAGTTTACACAGTTCATATATTCTTATATACTGTATGCTGTATGTTTAAAGTATAGCAAATGCAGCACAATAAAAATAAATAAACGTAAAATTAAAAAAATTATATGATACCATTGATGCTATTGCACAGTTAATATATGTTAAGAAATAAAACCACACTGCTTTTCTATTAATTATAACAGGCTGCATCTGACTGCTTTTATTTTGAGATTTTATTGCTTGATTAACTTGCGTCTAACACAACATTCATCCCTCTGCATGTTTGGCTTCTGGCAGGAGACTCATTTACAGACAGATTACAGCAGAAGTGAAATTGGCCTGCTGATGTCAGAGATGAAAGTACAGCAAAGGGAGATGCTCTGGGAAAAAATACTGACTGAGAACACAAATCATTTTCAATAAAATGGAATTGAGCACAGGCACAATCCTGTAAATAGTGGCAGAGCTTGCCTTTTCAATATGCGAGTGCACGTGAGCGCCTGGCTTAGGTGTGAGCTTCAGCAATTGGATTAAGCCTATATCAAACAGCTGCAGGAGGAAACTGATGGACAATGACTCAAAATTGTCATGATATATTTATTTAGCTAAAGCTATTTTTATGAGGAATATGCATAATAATAAGTTTGTCCCAAGCGGACAATAAAATAGCAATAAAACAACAATACCACTCCAGTATTTCTGTAGCTTCTGTAACAGTGGCAAACACTGAGATTGTATGTTGTTGACTAGAGACCATAGTTCAAAAGAAAAACGTTCACAAATTGTTGTCTTTAGTCATCAATATGGAATTATAAAAAATATTTGTCACTTAAATCTTTTTAGTTGATAGTAGAGGAGTTTGGAGATTTGGAGAAATGCAGCATTAAATAGCTCGCTCACAAATGAACTAGTTTGAAGTTAAAAACTTCTCCGTGATGGGGTTGTTTTTTAAAAGCACACAGCTTTTGTCTCTACAAGACGTTAATTGACGAACTGGAGTGGTGTGGATGTTTTTCATCAGCTATTTGGTCTCTTGTTCTGACGGCACCCATTCACTGTAAAGTATCCATTGGTGAGCAAGTTCAAGATATCATCAAATATTTTTTTTGGCACTACAATGGCTGGCATTTATGGCGAAATAATCTCTTTGGTATGTTGCAGGTGTTCATTTCCCAGTTTGGTTAAAGTGCAAAACACACATATGGAAACTCTGTGATATCAATGTAACATTTAGCATTTGTCTCATATTGCCTGTTTCGGTAACACTTTAGAATAGGGAACACATTCACAATTAACCATGGCTTTTCCCTCAATAAATTCCTAATTTGCTGCTTATTAATAATTAGTAAGGTAGTTGTTAAGTTCAGGTATAATTTGATATGTAGAATAAAGTCATGTAGAATAATGCATTAAAATGTGCTTAATTACTAATAAATGGCTAATATTTTAGTAATATTCATGCTAATAAGCAACTAGTTAAGAGACCCTAAAATAAAGTGTTACCTATGTTTCTATATTGTATGTCATTATTAAAACTTTTACAACACGCTAAATGGATGAATCTCACAAAACAGCCCAGAGCACTTCTTGGTCTTATTCAGATATTTGAAAGAAAGAAAGAAAGAAAAGTCAATTGCAGCATTCTTTCTAGTTTTGTTTATTTGTATAAAGTCTTGAAATTGCTTAAAACTGCATACAAATTATTTTAGGCTTAGGGGATATTTAAACAAGCAAACATCCAGATGCATTGTGGTGTTAAGAATTTGCAGGAATGTTTAAATCTTGATGGACGAAAAAAAGTACATATATACTTTTTTAGTCATACAATTTTATTCAGAAATGACAATGCATGTGTAATGACTGGTCAAAGGCGTGTGGATCCATTTGCAGTATGATATTTATTAGACAGAGACAGAATGAAACAGGCAAAAACAGGAATATCAGAGGCAGGGCAGAGACGTAAACGATACCAGGCAGAAGTCGGGGTCACAAGCACAGGTTCAGAGTTCCAAGGTTGGGCAGTCCGGGGTCAAACAGAGAGGTAACGAATAGCAGGATGGGTAACGCTCAGAAATGTCAGCCGGGGCAAGAACAAGACTTCACAGTGAGTGCATGGAAGTGTGCTGCTTATATGTGTGTGTGTGAATGAGGTGCAGGTGTGGTGAGACAATCAGGGCTAATGAGTGATTGGTGACAGCTGTGATTGGTGCAATGGTGGATGGGAATGTGTGTGTCGTAAGTGCAGTGAATGATGGGAGTTGTAGTCTGAGGTGGAGTGATGTGCAGCTGTAGTGTGGTGCAAGAGTCCATGTGGTGTAATGGTAACCAGATTCATGACAGCATGAAATCAAAAGTGACTGTAAATACTTGCTATTCAAAAATGTATATATATGTAATAAACAACCTTATTTTGAAAATGAGCAAAGAATCCATCACATTATTGTTTCTACAAAAATATTAAGCAGCATATTATGTATTTCATAAATTACACATTCAATTATCGAAATTTACCAGATAGAAAAGTAATTTAACATTTATTTGCATAGTGGAGCAAAAAAAAACAACAACCACTGGACATTTCAAATTTGTGAGATCCAACCAAAAACCTTGCTGATGCTACTTTGGGAGGTGTGATGATATTTGGGTGTCCCTGTGTGCCCATACAACAGACACTGTACAACACTGTACGCACCTTCCCATGAACTCCCTGACTGGCCCATGAGGAGCCGCTTGTGATGCCCATAATAATTAAGCAGATACAGACAACACAACGGCGGAGCTGCAGAGAGATGGAGACTGTGTGACCAGCAGAGACATGCAAATACAAGCTCACACATGGGACCATGAGGGACACTGACACACGGGGCCCGATTTTATAATGCGATTACTATTGGTCCTAATGATGGAGTTTCAATGCTTAATGGGTGTGTGGTGAAGGACTGGAATACTGAAAATGAAAAACAAATCTACAAACAAACCCCAGTGAAGAAAACAAAAAAACAAAAAACAAATATGAATTTGAAAAATATATATATTTAATTAATTTACATATTTATATGCTTAATAAAAATACCCTGCAGTTTTACCTTTGGTACTGGCATACTTCTGCTAAATTGGAACAACTAATTTTGTGCTTAATGCACTCTAATTGTGTGGAAGTAGTGCTAAAGTCCAACTACAGATATACTGAAGTGTATTTGATTGCGCTAAAATGGAACTATTTTGAGTATACAGGTACACTTTAAATTTATTGCATTTAAAGGCTGGTATTATACAGAGAATATACAATCCTAATTAATAGTGATATTAAAACCCATTTTAGGCTAAATAATAAGAAATGTGCACTTATAACTTATGTTATATCGATAAGTCTTAAATGATATGTATTGAATACATTAATAGATTTGAAGTATATTTAGTATGAAATAAATGTATTTTAAACTAATTATGGCATAGGTTTATTTACTAGGAAATGGATGAACAAATGTCTGTTTACAAATGACAAAATGGTACTCGACCTGAGCCAGTCCAGGAGCCAAGTTGATTTCAGCAGTTGTCTGGGATGTTTTGATGTGGAAGTAGTTTTTCTCACTAGGAATCACACACCGGTTACTAACGCAATTTCGGTTCCCTGAGAAAAGTCAGCTTTTGGCAATAATGGGAAACTCCTGTTTACTTTGTTACTGAAGCCTGATTTGTTAAAGTTTGTGTAGCTGCACAAACCAATGGCCCTTGATCCCACCAGAAAGGGCAGAGTTGTCTGCTATATAAGTCGGCCTGGAACGCCATCTCAATCATTTATCATTTGACTGAAGTGTCAGCCATGCAAATGTCACGCAAAGCTTGTTCCCTCATCTCAGGGAACCAAGGTTACCTCAGTAACCGGAGGATTCTCCATCGAAAGATAGCTCTTGTTGCCTGAACTTTCGAAACTTATGGGGAACACATCCAGTAGCGCGTGCTATGAGAAGAAACAGAACTTAGCCTGTTCTACAAACCCAACTCGGTAGCACTTGCTAGAGGGCTCCATTAGCCTGAGCTATAGAAGAGACCCGAGTCAATAATGTGAGTTCTACTTAAGATAGCCCTTCCACTCAAGGAGGGAATGGGGTAGAATTAGGCAGAAAGGATCTGCCTAAGCGGGGACATCCATGTTGTAAAATCCAATGAAGGTAGATGGCGACAACCATCTGGTGGCACAAATCACCCCTATAGAAATCCCACTGGACCATGCCCAGGAGGGGGCCATTCCTCTGGTGGAATGGGCTCTCACACCTATGGGGAATTGCAAGCCAACTGCTGCATAAGCCAGGGCTATTGCATCTACTTTCCAGCGAGATACCCTATGACAATGTAGAGCGCTTAGAGTGCTTAGAAAAAGCAGAAAAGCGCTATATAAATGTAATTAATTATTATTATTATTATTGTAACCGCTTCACGGTTGTAGAACAACTTTACAATCGTTAGGCCCAAACTCAAGACAGGAAGTGCTGACCTACACATTTGACTGAAGCCAAGGCCAAGAGCAGAGCGGTTTTGAGCGCTATTTGAAACAGCTCAAAGGGAGGGCCCTTAGGATTATAGACAAGACCACAGGAACAAATTGAGTCCTCTGCACAATCTACCTTTGCTGCAGCAGGGAACAACCTGCTGGTTCATCTGGCCAGAGGAGAAACAGCTCCCCGACTGAGCCTTGTTTCTCCCAAGGTTTTTTCTCCATTCTGTCACCGATGGAGTTTTGGTTCCATAGACTTGATTGCACAGATACTAGTTAAACTGAAGTGAGCTGGATGATGACATCACTGAATTCAATGATGAACTGCCTTCAACTGAAAATTGAGCGTTTACTATTGTCCTTTTGCATTATTGACACACTATTTTCCTGTTTAATACTGTAAAACTGCTTTGACACAATTTGTATGATTAAAAATGTTATATAAATAAAGGTGACTAGAATAGACTAGACAATTCCAATGCCAGCACAGTTCAAGGGTGAGGCGGATTCAGTCTCCGAGCCTCCTTTAGAAAGTTAACGACCAGCGTGTTTCTGCCGATTGAGTGGCCAGCCAAAAGATAATGATCAGTGCCACATAAACCTTGAGTGTGAAAGGGGTACGGCCCTTGTCCAACAACTCCCTTGCAGCAGGCGACTGTCGAGAATGCCTTCCTTTAGGAGGCAACTGCACACCTGATAGGAATAGGGGAGGAGTTGTCCAGGGGACCACTTATCTGACATAATGATGGTTTACCCTGATATAATACTGGCCCAGGCACCAAGCATGGGACAGAACACAATTTTTGAGCCAATATTGGATGGGCCACATGTGTCTGGGAATCACTGGACACTCGCTGTCTGGGAGTCAGAAAACTCTTGGCTGAATTGATTCTCAGCCCAAGAAGCTCCAGATGGTTGAGCTACAATGATCTGTGAGCAATATGTTCTTGTTCGGATCCGACTGGCACTAGCCAGTCGCTGAGGTAGTTCAAGATGCAAATTCCCATTTGTCTTAGAGAGGTAAGAGCTGTGTTCCTACACTTCGTAAAAGTGTGAAAAAAGCTATCTGTGACCTGGGGCTATTTGGATGTGAAAGTATGTGTCTTTCTGATCCACAGACAGAAAACAAGCTCTCAGCACAAGTTTCAAAGTTAATATTCTGAATGTCCGTGGCATGAGAAAGCGATTCAGATGTCTGAGATCGAGAATTGGTCTGAGCCCACCATCTTTCTTGGGAACAAGGGAGTAGCGGCTGTAGAAACCTGACTCGCTGTTTGCTAAAGGGACCATTTCTGCGGCATCTTTTGCAAGCAATGTTAGTACATCAGACTGAAGAACGTGAGCAGAAGTTTAAATACTAGCTCTGAGGTGGCCTGCAAGCGAAGTGGAGCGAGTAACCTCGGTGCCATCGGTGACAGCATTCTACTCTGATCTGAAGAATTGAGCTGCTTGAAGTAATGAGGGGCACTGATCCTTACGTGTAAACACACTGGCGAATCAAAGTGCTGTGGGGATAGTGAGCATGCGGGACCTGTGCCAGCGTGGAATCACTCAAACTCGGTTGCTCAGCTCCGTGATGGCAGAGTCAGCAAAGAGATGGTCTCGATGCTGAAGGAGAGGAGTCTGATGAGATGGCACCCCGGGTCGACTTATATAGCAGTCGGCTCTGCACTTTCTGGTAGGCTCGAGCGCCATTGGTTTGTGCAGCTACAAAAATGTTAACAAATCTGGATTCAGTAACATAGTAAACAGAAGTTTTCTCATTAGCTTAAAAAGTTGACGCAACGAGAGCTACCTTTCGATAAGGAAATAGGGATAGTTCTTCCAAAATTCTATTTTCATTCACTATGTTGTTCCAAACACATATTATTTCACTTATATAATGGAGACAGGCAGTGATGCTATTTATTTATTTATGCCAACTGTGTAAAATGTGTATTTATGTGAAAATAGCATAGTCAAGTTAAATTAACCGCATTTGTGATACTTTAATGGGTGTTTGTGCCTTAAAGGTTTTGTTCTTTGTAAAAGCTTCAGTTCCCATTCTATGTGTGGTGCATGGGAAAGAGCGACCTCATTTGGAAAAACATTTGAGTGAGAAAATGATGACAGACTGTTCATCTTTGGTTGAAATATTCATACACTTTTCAACTCTCAGTTCCTGTTGATCTTCAGAAGTTTGAAATAAACAGCTGTGCATGGTTTTGATTCGACAGTTCACTCAGAAAATAAATCCATAGCCACATTTTTATTTCAAGGTCTAATTCTCACAATTAACTAACTATTAACCATGACTTCTGTCTAAATAAACTCCCAATTTGCTTGTTATAAATAGTAAATTAGTTGTTGAGTTTAGGTATGGAGTAGGATTAGGGAATCTAAAATATGATCATGCAGAATAAGGCATTAACATAAACAACCAATATGCTAGTTATATGCATTCTAGTTAATAATGAGGATTGGTACTTTGAATAAAGTGTTACCAAAAATACATTCACCCTCATCGCATTTCAAAGCTGTATAATTGTCATTTTATGGCAAGGTCACACTTTATATTAGGTGGCCTTATGAACATTAAATGTGCTGAATAACTTAAATGTCAGTTATTCTCCTTTGAAAATGTGCGTTCCGGGACAGCATGTCGGTCTCTGTTTTGGTCTGAGTAACCCGCCCACTGCCAGTTTACCCAATTGTATTTTGGCACCCCGTGTTGTCAGTTGGCGGAAAACACAACGTATTTAATCTTATTCATCGTCATGTGCGCTCGTTCCTGTTGGTGTTGTTAATCTGGCAACCTGTGTGCATCAAGTCTGAGGAGGAGGGGTCGGGTGAAAAAACCCTCTCTAATATTTTAGATTTTTTTTTGTCAATCCTACATACAGCACATTTAATCTACAAGACTGAATTTATGAATTTACTGTGTATATATACATTGTTCTATAAAACTCACATCGATGAGATTGAGGTATGTTTAGGTTTAGGAGTAAGGGTTAGAGTTTTGAGCTAAGGGCAGTGTAACTAAATATCAGTTAAATGCAAGTACTTTAAATGCAATTACAATTTACCAATGTTCATAATAAGTATACTGTATCAAACTATCCAGGCTCACTGGAAATATGTGCCTCTGCTAACATTTCTGCACGTATGTACCTATATATATGCAGTTTCCAACTGAAAGGCACTAGAGGCAGTACAACTCACAACTTGTATTCCTTTCCACACAAAGTATGATTTACAGGGCAAGAGTTTAAATTAAGAAAGCATAATTTTTGATTCCTTGCACAATATTGTGTTATGACTTTAAACAATTTGAATTAAGATTTGAAAACTGATACTTTTGATCATCAGCATCACATTTGCAGCTTCATATGTAAGGGTTTTCTATAAGAGTAGGTTTGTCTGGTAGCCAAGTGATACGGTGTTGCAGTTGTGCGGTGACAAGCTCTGGTTCGAATCCTGTGAAGTACAGTACGGTTCAACAAAACAGCTCAGCCAATGTAGAGAGAAGTTAAAGCATGGTTGCAGTAGTGAATGCGTTTTAATATCATATTTGCATTTGTTAACACTATCGGGTTTAGGGTTAGGTTTGGTGTAGGAGGTGTTTGCAACACAATAGAGCAATAACCTTTCCACGACACTCCCTGCCATTTTAATTATGTACCGCCACAATAAGTACTGTACCTGAAGCAACATAATAAAAAAGCAATACGTCAATGTACTAAAAACACAGCCACAGTCACGTATTGAACATGCATTTTAGCGCCACTCACTGAACATTTCACTTCAAAACTTGCCGCAAAACTTGCACTGATGTACGGAATATCGGTGTTGCAGAAACGTTGAGCCTTGCTTGAATATAAAAAAAAATAAAATTGTTGTTTTTTTCGGACAAATTACAAATACAGGTCATATGAAAATTATTTTAAATGTAAAAGTTAAAGTTTATAAATGGCTTTGTTCCAATTTTCTAGGAAACCGAGGCATCACACAGAAAAAAGATGGAAACACATGACTTTTCCCACATTTATGCCAAAATGTAAAAAGTACCTACAGTATACATAAATATCATTGCAGTTTCCAGCTGAAATATACATTTCACTTTAAAACAAACACTAAAATGGCATTTTGCAACCATTTTGTACACATAGGCACATTCATTTATTTATTGATTTGTTTGTTTTCACAAAACTGAGTTGTTTAGGAAATCTGAATCTGCAATGGAGAAAAAATAAATGGTTTATAGTGTTTCTAAAAAGTACAGCAAAATATACCCAGAGCAACATATTTCAGGTTTTGCAGAAATGTCGAGGCACGTAGAGGCAGAGTCATATATTTCCAATGAGCCTGGATTGGGATTTACACAGAAAAATGTTACTTTCATTATGCAAATTTAACGTAAAAACACACTGAGGGACAAGTGTTTTATTAGTGTGCATTATTGACTGCTACCAAAGAGCTATTTGATAAAAACTAATTTTAATAAAACTATGTCTCATTTTATGCAGATGTTTTGAGTTCACTAGTAGGACATTGAGCTGAGCTGCAGTGGCATGATTGAGCGCAGGGATTTATGGGGGATTTATAGTTCTTCTCCCAATCGGATCCGGTCTGAGCGAGTGGGCGGTCACTGGTATTCATTTATTAACATCAAAATCCCAACGGCAAGGAAAACCACAAGAGCAGGCAGACAAGAAAGACAAATAAGAAGGGCATGAGTGTGACATTCAAATAAGAGGACTATCAGAGAGATTAGTGAAAAAGGCGACGTTCAATTAAAAAGGTCAGAGGGATATTGTAGGTCGTTGCATTTCATTTCATGAAAACTGCAGTGTTTATGATTGATATGCTCTTAACATTTTAAATAAGCTTTAACTATCTTCAGTTTTCTTTTTTAATTTTAGTTTGTTTAATTAATTGTGTTATGTCCTATTTAATCTGTCTTTTCTATTACTATATGGCTTTAATTTTATTTTCATTTCAGTTTTATTTTTGTGCATCATTTTATTTATTTCAGTTCTAAATTACAATTTCTAAAGTTTTTTTGTTTTTGTAATATAATATTAATATTTTATCGAGCTTTATTTCAATTAACCAAAATTATTTATTTAATAGTTTGGATTTTAGTTAAAATAACGACCCTTAAACATTTGATTTTGGGATAATGTGTGACCTGGATATTTTTAGATTCAATCAATTTTGTAAACTTCTTAATAAACCTTATTGAAAAAAGATCATATATGAGAGGATGTATGAGCAAGAGAAACAGTATACATAATGAGTGAGAGAAATGGTATCATTGTGTACATGATAAAGACAGACCGTAGTGACTGCGGAGTGAGAAAGCAGTGTGTGTGACACATTTGATGAAGATGTTTGGAGGGGTTTAGCTGTCTTCTTACCCATCTTAGACTTCCCGTCCTCGTACTTTGTGCGCTGGAGTACATGATGTACTATCCTGCTTCTGGTTGAGTTGGAGAAAAACGTCTCTCTGTTGTTGATGGTAAAACTTCAAGAAAACAATTTTGTTGTAAGTTGCATGTATTAAAGCATGTACTAAACTGAATACAGTAAATATAAGTACACCACAGCAGCCTAGAGATCAGTACTCACAGCTTTTGTGTGTCAGTGTAAATATTAAATTAGAGAGGGTCACAGTTGACCCAACACATGAAACTCAGAGCCGATTTGTGTGGCTTACAGCCATCTCAGCAAACAGACATATTCATACATTAAAGATGAGCTTCTTTCCTGGATGAAATTAATCTCACAGAACCAGTCAAGAACATGCTGCAGGTCATATTTAACATCAAATCAAAATAATTACAATTTCCCTGATCGAATTTACCAATAGAATATATCTTGCACTGTGACACGTGAATTAGATTGTCATTACTGTAATGCAATCGGTTATTTAACATATTAAAAACAAACTAAATGTAATTTTAACCATTTATTTTTATTTTAAATTTGGTAAAAAATGAAGTAAATTAAAGTGCCCTAATACATTTTGTTTTATTTTGAAAATTAGTATATTTTGATTTTTGAAAATGACTTTTCATGCAGTGAAATTGACGTGACATACAGCCAAGTATATACTCAGAATTTGTGCTCTACATTTACCTATCCAAGTGCACACACAAAGCAGTGAACACACACACAGCCACACCACCCTGCAGCCCAAGACTGGTTCCCCACTGAAGCTAAGCAGGGTTGAGCATGCTCAGTACCTGGATGGGAGACCTCCTGGGAAAACTAGGTTGCTGCTAGAAGAGGTGTTAGTGAGACCAGTAGGGGGTGCTCACCCTGTGGTCTGTGTGGGTCCTAATGCCCCAGTATAGTGACAGGGACACTATACTGTCACTATACACCCTGCCCATGCACTGTCCTTCAGATGAAACGTTAAACCGAGGTTCTGACTCTCTGTGGTCATTAAAAATCCCATGGCACTTCTCGTAAAAAGTAGAGGTGTAATCCTGTAATCCTGGTGTCCTAATAATCCCCATCCACTTGATTGGCTCTATGTCTCTCTCTCTTCTCCACCTGTAGCTGGTGTGTGGTGAGCGCATACACTTGATTGGCTCTATGACTCTCTCTCCTCTCCACCTGTAGCTGGTGTGTGGTGAGCGCATACACTTGATTGGCTCTATGACTCTCTCTCCTCTCCACCTGTAGATGGTGTGTGGTGAGAGCATACACTTGATTGGCTCTATGACTCTCTCTCCTCTCCACCTGTAGCTGGTGTGTGGTGAGCGCATACACTTGATTGGGTCTCTCTCTCTTCTCTCCCCCTGTATGGTGTGTGGTGACTCTCTCTCCTCTCCCTCTCCACCTGTAGCTGGTGTGTGGAGAGCGCATACACTTGATTGGGTCTATGACTCTCTCTTCTATCCACCTGTAGCTGGTGTGTGGTGAGAGCATACACTTGATTGGCTCTATGGCTCTCTCTTCTATCCACCTGTAGCTGGTGTGTGGTGAGAGCATACACTTGATTGGCTCTATGGCTCTCTCTCCTCTCCACCTGTAGCTGGTGTGTGGTAAGAACATACACTTGATTGGCTCTATGACTCTCTCTCCTCTCCACCTGTAGCTGGTGTGTGGTAAGCGCATACACTTGATTGGCTCTATGACTCTCTCTCCTCTCCACCTGTAGCTGGTGTGTGGTGAGCGCACTGGCGCTGTTGTCCTGTGGCAGCCATCGCATCATCCAAGTGGATGCTGCACACTGGTGGTGGTTTAGGGGAAGCCTTGCTCAAGGGCACCTCAGTCATGGTATTGAGGGTGGAGAGAGCGCTGTACATTCTCACCCTCCCAATTCCTGCCGGCCCAAGACTCGAACTCACAACCTTTGGATTATGAGTCCAACTCTCTAACTATTAGGCCACGACTTCCCCAGCGTGTAACGTAGCTGTATGTAAATGTAAACAGTCTGCAAAGTTGTAAAGCTGAAAGTGCAAAAGTGGGGGTTGGAAAGATTAATCATCAAACAAATAATTTAAGTCATTGAGAAATAATGTACAATTAAATGTATATTATAAGAAATTGAAAGTGTTTTTTGACCTTGCATGCAAGTGAACCTGTTGTTGGGGACTCCCGAAACCAAATTATGAAACTTTCAAATATATAATTGGGACACTTGAATTCATAAATGAACAGCAGTTCTACAAAATCTACAGTAAATGCTCCATTTAAATAAAAAAATGTTTATTACACAATAAATAAGTGAACTTTCAAGGGAACTCACGCTGCGTCCAAATGATGATGCTATGTAAAATGCTTCTGCGTGACTGCATCTGAAGCACATGTGCAGCTACTACAATCTTGACACGTCACCTGTGACAGCATATTGCAGAAGCTGTATAGCACAGATGGAATAAATATTCTGGGGATTGCTTCTGCACTTCAGCAAGTGCTCTGTCAAACTGTCTGTCCGTTTTGGTGTCATTGTATAAGTGCAAAAAGAAATTGTACAACAGAAAAAAACAAGTGATGAGCAGTGTGTGTTTAAATCGTGTGTGACACCCTGCCCACGCTACATCACAGATCTGTGCATTATCTTGGGAGCAGAGCATGCATGGTTAGGTCTCGAGGGGTCTATGCACACTGTGAACAGCTGCTGCTCAGAACGCTCTACTCCCAACTTCCTTCGCAGGCTGGTGAGCGATCCTGGACGGGAGCTTGATTAAAGGTCTGTGGTCCCGGCCTGGGATCTGGCCGTGGGCTTAGAGGGGTTGTCTCTGGCACTCTTTGAACCCATATATTCTGTATCTGCATTTCCTAATAGCGTTATAATTTGGACACAGTGCAAAAAGGTACTGTGCAAAAGGGAACGCATTGGATTATGACTGTAACAATGGTTCCCTGAGAAGGTAACCAGATGCTGTGTTCTCTTGCCATGCCTACTGCATGCCTAAGAGCGACTTGCTTAAGCCTGTCAGAAGCTTGCTTTTCAGTGGGCAGTGTTGGGAAAGTTGCTAAAATTAATGCATTATAATATCGTGTTACTCCACAAAAAGTAACTAATTACATTACTCACATGAAATAATGCATTATGTAACTTTTGCATTACTTTTTGTCACCTGAGCTGAGTTACTTAAAAGTAACTTTTTACATTTTCTTGTAAATTTAAAAGTAATTCATTACTTTACTAGTTGCTTGGGAAAGTAATCTGATTACGCCCAGTAACTTGTGTAACTTGTAATGTGTTACCCCCCCCCATCACTGGTTGCAGAGATACTATATATATAGCTATTGTGCCGTCACGAGTGATGCAGCACCAATTAAGGTTGTAGTAGCTGTATACGTGTTTTAGATGCAGTCACACAAAGGCTTTCCCATAGCATCATCATTTTGACTCGCTTCGTTCCCTTCTCAGGGAATTCTAAATCTCACAAGTTAAATTAAGAACAGATTAGATTACGATGAAATTTAAATTTAAATATACATTTCATTTAACAAAAATTGAAGTAGTTAAATTACAAAAAAATACTAATACTGAAATAATAATACAAAAAAATCTAATTATAAATATTTTTGTTTGAAAAAAACTTAAATCTTATTTTAATAAAAATGACAAAAACACAAAATTATTAAAAACTAAAGTCACATAAAAACAAAATACAAAATATAATTCTAAATATTTATAATTACTATAACAGAATAAACAATACTAAATAATGACATTTTTGACAGGTTTCGTGAGATACGCTCTTCTGTGAGAAAAAAATATATACAACAACCTTATCTGTATCACTTAATAATTATAATAATAATACCTTACTCACCCTCTTGAAACATTTCTGTTCATTCAAAACCTCTGGCCGGCCTCAAATAAACCCCTACTAACATCACCCACTTAACAAAAGCTAACTCTATTGCCCCAGGACACAGGTCTTTGTGAGGTCATGCATTTCCACTGATCTCTGATCTGTAAAGTGGATGTCAGCAGCCAATGACTCAAACATTCACAAATAGTCCTCAGGTTCAAGTACATCAAGTACGTGGTCTGAAAGTGCCTCCCTCATAAAAAATCTGCTCTAAAGGGTCAGCTGAGGCTTAATTCTGTGGTGGACACTATAAGTCCCTGGAACTCATGGGTGGATGAAGGTTGAAGGATTGTGGTTTCAGCTTCAGTTAGCAAACCATGGCTGAAATGTATATGAGGCCATGGCTATTTACTTGCAGTATCATATTCCCAGAAAGCAAAAGATGCCATGCAATGACTTTTTCCCCCAGTATACATAAAATATATGAGTTTTTTTTCTGAGAAGACAAGGGATTTGGTTATAACAAGGTCATGGATGAAGGACGTACTGGTGCATTCTGGCCCTGCTGAAGGGAGCGGTGTAGCAGTCAGTTTCCTCCAGGTCTGGTAACGCCTCTTTATCCAGTTTCATGGGGTTTCTGGGCAGCCAGCTCTTCAACTGACGAAATCTCAACTGAAATCGACTGTAGACATACGTTTGCATTAGCATTTCTCAAGATATTATCTCCAATGAGCAGAATAAAAATGACAGAGCAGAGTTATTAAAGGGAATTATTATGCAAAAATCACTTTTATAAGGTGTTTGAACACAGTTGTATGGCTGCAGTGTGTGAAAACAACCAGCCTATAATGTTAAAAATCCACCAACTCATTTTTTTATAAAACCAATAAATCATAAACAGTCTCTCCAAAAGAGTTGTTTCAGATTCTCCCTCTGTTCACATCACCGAGGGGGAAAAGTCCCGGCTTTTTGAGACAGGCCTGAGTGAGAAGCTGCAGTCCACCATTACTGGAGATGTATATAATGTCAGCACCAAACAGGCATGACAAGTGTTGTGTTTTGGGTCGCACTAATGAACATAGGAGTCGCCATAATCTCCCTCATCTGAGCCGAGGACACTGTGGTTACATTTAATTTTCGAAGGAAATTTCACACAAAAAAATTGGTAACGTCCCCTAAATGTTCAGGAATCAATACCAACATTTGTGCGTGAACGCCAGCTCCAGACAAAGTAAGTATCAGGCGTTTGTTTTCCAAATTACTTTTCTGAAAGAGCTTCTTGGCACTCTGTAAGGCTAATGATGCTAAAGCTACCATTGTCTCTGTCTGTTTTCCCTTGTGCTGTCTTCATGAATGACCGGGAATAGGAATGTGGTAGTTAAAGGGGTGGTTGATTGCGATTTCACTTTTTTAACATTAGTTAGTGTGTAATGTTGCTGTTTGAGCATAAACAATATATGCAGAGTTGCTGCGCTGAAAGTTCAATGCAAACGGAGATATCGTCTTTTAAATTTCTGGAAGTTTAATGCCTACAAAAACGACTGGTAAGGGACTACAACGAGTTACTTCCCGGGTCTGATACGTCACAAACCCAGATAATCCCTGCCCCCAGGAACATGTAAAGAAGAGGGCGAGGCCATGCTGCGCTGCTTTAGAGAAGAGGAAGAGAAAACTAGGGATGCACATAAAAATCTATTCATTTGAATCGCAATTCTGTCTTCTAATGATTCTAATGGATTCACAAGTTTCAAAATCATTAAAGCAGCGGTTCTTAATACTGTTACTCGTGTCGCCCTGCTCTGCATCTCTCTCTCTCTCTCTCTCATTCAGATCGTCAGATCAGCTCCAACAAACTGTTCCAATTATACACTTATTTTCACACAGCAATGAGAAGCATTATAAATGGACACGCGTGTGGTTGCTGTGCTGTATTAAAGCTTTAATCAGGATAAAATTGTATATTAAAAGCTAACAGAAGCAGTAGCACTTACAAATAGCAGCGTATTTAAAAGTATGAGACAACAACAACCAAACATACCATTAAGAGCCGTGCTTGGACAGGTTCTGCACGATCCTCTTCACTAATATCCTCTGGGTCTCAATCGGGCTCAAATTGATAAGCATTATAGACAACACCACTGTTTACAATTCAACCGGAGCACATGCCACTGAGGTGAGGGGCGGGACGTTCAGACGTGCAGTAGAGGCGGTTTAGCGAATCACAACACACTGAGCCAGCTAACCAATCTCAGCCCATCGCGTATTTCTGAAGGAGGAGCTTCATAAAACCAGGAAATAAATCGAGGCGTTTGTCAGAGAAGGGACAGAGAGGTGTGGAATAAAGGTAAATTATGTGAAAAATAAAAAAAAAAAAAAAACAATGCAGAACACATGCTAGACTGCACCCCATAAACACAATCAAGCCTAGAAAAAAACCAGTCAACCACCCCTTTAATATAAAAGCAATGCGAGTCAATCGCTCAAAGTTGTCAAGCTCATAATCACGAGTGGGACTTATAAAGTTTGTGATAGCATAAGACCAGCTATGCTGTTATTTTTATCGCACCGTGCTCCCCATCTGTGTAATTCATTAGCGTGGATTTATTATGCACAGTATAATCAGATGACTGACTTTGAAACCAAGTATGTTTTCTTTAAAGATACCAGGCTTGTACTAATTATGAAATGTTTATTTGTAAAGGCTAGCTACTGCTAATGCCAAGCTTGAACTCTTTAAGCTCCGCCCTCTTCTCCGGGAGAAACATCTAATTTGCATTTAAAGCAACATACTCCAAATCAGCGCGTTTGGGCTCATTCCCTAAAAGTGGCAATTTTAACAAGCTATAAAAAAAATAATCTGTGGGGTATTCTGAGCTAAAATTTTACATATACACTTTGGGGACATCAGAGACTTATTTTACATCTTGTAAAAATGGGCATAAAAGGTCCCTTTTAATGGTAGTTTCTGCATTTCACACTCCCAGTCACTTCTAGAATTTAATTATTTTCTGATGCAAATTAAATAAAGCTTTATTAACTCAGAGGTGATTTTGTCCCCTGAGACGCACAACAAATATTGGGCTAATTAACTCTATAAAATATTTATCCCCACAGCTAAAGTCTGACTCAAAAATTTATTTTCAAGAAAATGAACAAAATTGAGCTACTGAAGAGGCTTTCGACTTTAATGCAAATCAAATTCAATCATTAAATATCAGCCAAATATGTGTAACCATAGAACAGTAAGAACGTTGTAATATCCTACCTGCCCATCGTTTTTTTCTTCCAGTCTGTGAAGTAACACTTTTTCCTATAAAAATGTAAATCACGCGGTCACAATACATTCACATACAGTACAATATGAAGTGTAGTACAGTATGGGGACAGTGATCGCTACCTGAAGGGCATTCTAATGTTCATCCGCTCAGCATATTTACACAGCGTGTCCCACGGCACATGAATCTTCACAAACATGATATCACTGTTTGTTATTGAGGGCTGTCAAAGAGAAAAACAAATCAATGTCGGCATATAACAGACATATAATCAGTTGTAAAGGTTTTATAATATTGGGAATTTAGGTTTTTGAGCAGACTGTTTTCAATAAATAATCATATAAATAACATCTATATGAAATCTAAAAATATTTAATTTTAAATGTATCCATATCCAATTTTTTTTTTCATTTTATGAGGTTTGTCATTTTACAACTCTATATGTCTAAATACATTTCAGATTTTTTAGCAATAAAAATAAAACAAACAGAAAAAGTAATACAATTATAATAAAAAAATATAATGATTATATATTAATTTAAACAAGCAAGTTTTAGTGAGTTACAGGCTATCATTCTCATATAAATATAATCTGATGTTATTTAGAATGAAAACTATTACATTTGTGATCTAAAATATTAAAGATAAAATAAAATAAAATTAGCATCACATGAAAAGTTGCTAGTTTTGAGTACAACTTTGTTACAACATGATTTATCCTATTAAAACAGATGCAAGAAATGAATGATCTAATTTGGGCTTATTCTACATAGCAGGAATTAAATTGGTATTAGATTATGTATTCGAAATATAACTCAAACTAAAATATGATTCTAATTAAAAATCCATATATGGTTTTAAATGAGCACCTACTAAATGTTCATTCAGTCTTCAACCACTTGTTATCCATTTAAGTGTAACTAGTGGGATCATTGTTCTGAGCTTTTTTATGAGAACATCAATGTTAATGTAATATCAACTCAATAAATGCATAAAAAACTAATAAAAGTGTGTTTTTAGTTTGAGATTTATTGATAAAGCATCTCATTTCTTTGATACCCCATTCAAAAACAGTTTTGTTCGTTTTTTTTGTATTAAAACATATTTGGATCTGTGTAAAGTAGCAGCTGATGTTGTTACCAAGCTTGGAAAAAGGTGAAACTTATTGTACTGTATGTTTCGACATGACAAACACACCTCCAGAAGAGCTGTAGAGGTAAAAAATAGTATGAATAAAGCTGGAGTTCTGCTACAGTATAAAAATGGTATGACAGATCTGGGAGAAGAAAAGTAGGTTTGATAAAGTAGAGTTCAGGTGTTCAGCGACCAATATAGAACATCAAGAGTTACCTAAGAAAACCCACATAAGACACTTTACTGACATTATGTTTGTGCTAAAACTTTTCAGCATAAGCCGTGACATATCAAACACTGTTTCTGGGTCTAAGCCACTACTGTTCAGTTGAGAATACTTCTTTGAATGTATTTTTACATTTAGTAGAATATTAGTTAACGTAGAAGCATGCTAACATCAGACTCTATAAATCAATTGTGGGTAAAGTCTCCTGACTTTCCGTCACATTAGAAGTGCTATTTTTATGCCGTGCAGAGTTGTCTATGAAGAGTTTCACTTCTGAGGTTTCACTGCAGACAGGATGCATTAGAAGGCAGTGGCCTGTAGACAGCAGACAGCAAGCTCACTTTGGAACAGAGCTAGTGTCTATTTTCTGCTGGCATTCAAAAGCTGCCAAAATAACCCTGATCGTTCTACTCTGGGATCTTTCCCTAAGGGCAAAATAATCAATCCAAACAAATGACCGTTAAAATACCTCGGTCATCTAGTGAAAGAGTTTGTTCTGTACCTCCTTCTCCAGCATTAGCCCTTCCGCACGCAGGTTCCTCTCAAACGTGCACCTCTTCTCCACCTGAGGGCTGGATTTCTTATAGACTAATATATAGTCAATGCGCTTCTTCCCATCTCTAAACATCAATCCTGAGGGGTTTTCTAGATTGTTCGCCTGAAAACGAATCAGAGCAATGCATTAGATTTTATTAGAAAAGATGAAACAATAATTGTGTTAAGTTTTAGTCTTTAAACTTTTAAGCCGTCGGTTCTCTCAGGAATGTCAAAATCCACTTTTGAGTTATGATTGTAATTTATGTTGTCGAACGAAACATAGTTTTGTTTAGTACTTTTCTTAAACCCCATTAAAATTTCCTGAGGGCATGTTTCAGTGTTGGCTTGCAAATTGACATCATTGAACATCTTGATATTTTGCTGGAACATTTCATTGTGAGAAAGAAAAAAAACAAGGCACTTATAAAAGAGAGCTACTCAAGTTAAAAAGGGCAACTCAAGACCTGATTTAATTCATCATCAAACAACGATCTTGACGCTGGGTTGGCAGTACATCAGCAGGTAAGAGGACAGATGTTGTACCTGTTTGGAGTCTGTGCGGGCCTCTAGCTTTGCTCTGGACACAGGCTTCTGCTGGACGAGGAACGTTTCATTCGTTTTAGACTCCCCCACCTCCATCTCTTCCATGTAGACATCCTGACTAGTGTCTGTCCAAGAGAGAAACACTGGGTTTTATGAGATAATGTGCAATTGAATGTGCAATTGATCAGCTGTTTTCTAATTTATTCCTAGTCTTAGTCTTGTGCACATTGCCTGCTTTAGTATTTATCAAGTTTACTTAACCATAATTAGTTGCATGCATGAGATTCATAGCCTCATACTTCTAGAGGCATACAGCGCTTGTGAAACTGTGAATAGCTTTCTTCAGGTATTATAGACTTAATTGGATTTTACATGTTGTGTTTCGCTTGACAAAGAGCTTTTAAATTTAAAGCATTTCTACAAATATAAAGTTAGTGCTTCCATCACCAATATTTGTCCACGTTTATCTTCTGTGTTCTGAGATTACTGCTGACTGCTGCAGCCAGTAACCCTCATTAGCTCTACAGGTGTTTAGACAAGACAGTTTGTTCCAAGTGCTGCACAAGGTTCTTAGTGAAGATGCTGGAAGCTTTTCAAGTGCTGACATTGCTGGACTTTTCTAAGAAAAGCATTACATTTTCCCTTGAGTTTAGTACCACCCACTAATGGCCATCATTTTGATACAACACTCCTGCCAGGAGATCTTTTAGCAAAAGCACCTGACCTGATGAGGTCAACACGATTGCAGAATGAATAATGGATTACGAGATGGTCCTTTTTAAGCCAGCTGATTTTCATAGTTATTCTGTGGCTTCGGTCCACATGCATGCAGATAAAATTAAGGTCAAGTCAAGTCACCTTTATTTATATAGAGCTTTATACAATAAAGATTGTGTCAAAGCAGCTTTACTGTCTTAAATAGGAAAATAGTGTGTCAGTAATGTAGGAAGACAATAGTACACAGTCATTTTTTCAGTTAAAGTCAGTTCATTGTTGATTCAGTTATGTTATCGTCCAGGACTGCGTTTCCCAAAAGTATCGTAAGCTTGAGTACATCGTAGACCAATTGCAACCAATGGAGCTACAATCAACTTAGGCTTACGATGCTTTTGGGAAATGCAGCCCAGCTAAGTACGGTTCTCTTCAAAATGTATCTGTGCAATCAAGTCAACAATTTTGCCAGAAGTTGTGTCCCCAACTAAGCAAGAAAAAGATGACAGAGGCAAGGAACCAAAACACCTTGTGACAAACCAAGCTAAGTTGGGTGGGGGGATTATTTTTCCTCTGGTCAGATGAAACCAGCATGGTGTGGTCTGCCTTTTGTTGTGACAGTTCTTAGAGCAACAGTATAACTAAACCATTACATGAGTAAGAATAGTTCATGGTTTGGACCTGATTTAGTTTGGGTAACTTACAAATGATGAGATATTTGATATGACAAGTATGGTGATATTGTGCTTTGCATTTAACCTATCCAAGTGCACGTACTGTACACAGCAGTTGGAGGTTCTGTGCCTTGCTCAAGGGTCTCACCTCAGTTGTGGTATTGATGGTGGAATTCACTCCCCCAACTTAAATCCCTGCTGGACCTGAGATTCGAACCCACAACCTTTGAGGTTACAAGCCCAACTCTCTAACCACTAAACCATGACTGCCCCTGTACCAGAGTACAAAATGTTTGTTGCCCTGACTAAGGACTTTTGGACACCGTTTTTCCAATCAGTCCCTTGGTTCTGAAGTTTGGCTGTTCTCTGCTATTAAGTCACTCACCCTGCATATCTCAAGCTCTGCCTCATGTCAGTCAGGTAGACGAGAGCAATCCTTTGATACCTTTGATCATTCAACAGTATGGTGACTAGGAAGACAGTCTTAACTACGCTACAGCAGCAGTGCAGTGCAGAGAACTCATTGGGAACTGCTGCCTCCCCAAAACACAGAATGTGACGGGTCTAACAAGTTAGCCCCTTGAGGGCTTTAAGGAAGAAAGAGCACACAATGTTGTGGTGAGACACACTCTCCCCCGAGGGGGCTTGCCCTCAGAGCCCTGACCGCCTGGGCATCAGGGCTGACCTTAACTGACAGACCAGGAGGTCAGGCTCTCAACTGGACTGTTGAGACAAGTTTAAACACAGGTGCAGCTTCATGGCACCTATACCAGCCACTGAATAGTCAATTGTGCAGGGCATTTGTTTTGAGGTCAGCGGCCCGACAATGTTCAGATGGAATATTGGTGTACCGCGATGCCTCAGCCAATCATAATTGATGTAACATTACATGTTCTGGAGGGTAATGATGATTGTGGTGGAAATTTCCTTGTCATGCATTAATCTTTAGTGGAACATATATTCAAGATGTATGCAGTATATGGTTCTTTTACTCATAGTTAGAAAAGCATTCTTTGTGTGATTTACTAAGAAGGAGGTAAGGAAAAGCAGATGGTTAAAGGGTCATCATGAGGGCATTTACGGACTTATAGCCTGGGGGTCAGGGGGGCATTTGCATGCCTTTTCCCTGTTTAACACATTTAGAGGTGAATGAACTGACATCTCTCCCTGTAGGGAGGGAGAGAAGGAAAGCCTTGAACGAGAGGGGACTATAAAGCCGACTGACAGCTGCTTTCTCTTATCTCTCTCTGTCTTCCCTCACTGACTTAGCTCATGTGTATTATTTGTGACGAGGAGATCTTCTCTTGCAAGGGAATAAATACTTTTATTATTATAATTTGGACTCAGAGTGTCTCTTACTCAGTGATGATGTTTGTTAGAAAATTGCCACAACAGTTTGGTGTCAGATAGTGGGATTCCTTGGACGTGACTTCTGGACCTGACAGCGGACGGAGGCTGATCACCTTGGAGCTGAAAAGTTCCAACCCTACCTCGCAAAAAAGATTGAGAGACGAGGGACCGTTCCGCTGTTGGGACCGGAGGGATCGACCACTGGAATCAAAAAGAACCCAGGTGGCACAAAACGACATCTCTGGTAAGAAACAATTAAATTCAATTTAATTAGGGTGAAATTCAGTTTAAAGAGTGAAATTGAACCATATTGGCTGAGATTTGTTTCTGTGGTAGAGTAATCTGAGCAACATTCAGATTAGGTAACCTGAGATTAATTTGAGATCTGTACGGATCAAGAGGGTTTCAAACAGGTACCGAGGTTAATTGGGGTTAGGAAAAATCGAAAGATTTTGATAAATCACAATTAAGAGGGCACTACTAGTGCAACCCGATCCGATTGCGGGATAAGAGAAAATCGGATCTGCTGGAGACGTCTAGCAGATTAAATAAGCGTGCGCGAGCAAATCCACGGGAAAGCAGAAGACAGCCAGTATGGGGATATCTCAGAGCAAGTTTGTGAAATATGATACACCGGTGTACTACCAAATAAAAAAAAAACATTATGGTCAGAAATGTATGCAAGATATTGAAAAATTAATCAAGCATCATGATTTTCCCGAAGAGGGAACATTGAGTCTCACAAAACTGAAAGTGGTTTCAACAACCAGGTTGTTGTTGCAAATGTGTTAAACATGTATGTTAAAAATGTGAACAAACAGTAGATTGTTGGCTAAAGGAAGTAGATGGTTGGCTAAAGGAAGTAGATGGTTGGCTCAAGAAAGTTAGCAGGAAGGGAAAAAAGCAAGTGCAGAAAGTTAGCAGGAAGGAAAAATGAAAAGTGTGAAAGTCTATTTGTATGTGTCTGCACCACCAGAACAGACTGAACCACAGTATGTTTGTGTTTCCCACATGAAAATACGGTGAGGCCGGCACCGCCAAAACACCCATCTACCCAATAGCCCAGCTGGATGCATTGAAATTCGCCCCGACCTCGACTGTTTCTCCGTCCAAGACAACCGCAGCGCGAGACGCTGAATGAACAAGCACGAGCAAGCGCGAGTGACAGAGGGGGAGAGAGAGATGCAGCTGGCTGTTGTGGGGCAGCACGAGCAGCGCACAAATGTGGACTGTGTGCGACGAATGAACATGACTTTTCTGGCTGCACGAAGTGCAGGTTGTCCAAGAACCACGGACACTGGGCACAGGATTGTCCAGAGGCGCGTAAGGCGGATTGAAACGAGAGGAACGGAGAACAGGAGAGGAGAGGGCGGGTGACAGGCATTCAGCAAGCTACGAAAAAGGGAAGTAAAAATTTATTGACACACACACACAACACGCTCACATACACTGATTCAAATACCGCTCTGTGCAATGAAGACATGCTTGCAAACCTTTATGTGTGAGTGTGTGGAAGATTTGAATAAGGCTATCTGCAATGAAGACATGCTTGCAAACCGTTAATGTGTAAAAGCTGAAGTTTTGAATAAGACCATGTGACTGATGAATGTCTGAGAATGTACAAAAGTTTAGTTTTTTTTTTTTTAAGGCTACAGAGATATCCCATGTTAGTTAACGGGACAATGATAGACTTTATGGTTGATTGTGAACCAAGAATGACGGATTTAGTGTTTGAAAGCACTTGAAGTCAGGGCATAGAATATCAGAAAACTGTGCTGTGCCGTTGAAATGTGAGACGGAGGGGGGGCAGGGCATTGAAACATGCGTTGTTGTGCTCTGAAACCTGTCCGGTTCCGTTAATGGCCAGGGATCTAATGTGTAAATTAAATCTGAAACTCACTGCTGGCCCGTTTGGGATTTACAGGAGAGGAACAGCAGATGAGAGATTCTGATTGGGCACAAAAGATTTTGAAATTGGCAAAGATCGAACAGTATCAGTATCAGTATCAATGAATTACATTCATTGATATATGCATATATCAATATGAGGAAGAGTGGATTAACGGGGCAGAAAATGTTTTTGACAAGGTTTGATAAGATTTTCTGGAGTGAAAATGTGTGTGTGCTTTCGGCATGCCTGTCAGAAAAACAAATGAGGCTGTATTTGATAGCAGGCCAGTCTGCGCCTCACTATCAGTAATCAAGGCCACCGAGCAGAAATGGGAAGAAATAGGCCTGTTTGTGAGAAAATGTCTTTCTGCCACAGATTGGATTGAAAAACCAAACGGGCAGAAACACAGTAGAAATGCAGGTGTTTTTATGGAGAAACATGAGCACGGATCTATTTCTGCCACAGACATTCATCCTGTCCTGGCAGAAATACCTCCAAAATTGTGGGCAAAACACAAATATGATGTTGGGTTGATTAAAGGTTGTGAACCAGTTGTAATCACTCCAAAGTCTGATTACAGGCCATGTCAATCGCAATATCCCCTGAAGAAGGAGGCATTGAGAGGGATACAGCCGGTTTTTGAGTCTCTCCTGAAGGAGAGAGTAATAATTCCCTGTCATGATTCTCCAGTGCGAACTCCTATTTTCCCCGTAAAGAAAATAACATCTAACACAAGTGAACCAGTCACGGGGCGATTTGTGCAGGATCTGCAGGCTGTAAACTCAGCCGTTATTGCAAGAGCTGCCCGCGTACCAAATCCATACACAATTTTGTCACAAATTCCGCAAAATGCAATGTATTTCACTGTGGTTGATTTGGCCAACGCTTTCTTTAGCGTCCCAGTGGAAGAAAAAAGTCAGTTTTGGTTCGCGTTTGATTTTGACAACAAAGGGTACACGTTTACCAGGTTGTGTCAGGGCTATTGTGAGTCTCCGACGATTTACAATGAAGCGCTCAGACGGAGCCTTGAACCATTAACTCTATCGAGCGGAACAGTGCTATTGCAATATGTCGATGACTTATTGATTTGTGCACGAGATGAGGTTACGTGCGTGGCTGACACTGTAACTCTCCTGCACCATCTGGCGCGGGAGGGTCACAAGGTCAGCCTGACAAAGCTTCAGTTCGTGAGACAGGAGATAACATTTTTGGGTCACACAATAACACCAAACAGTAAAGCAATCTCTGAAAAGCGGATAAAAGCTATCAAAGATGTACCGAAACCCATAACAAAACGACAATTATTATCATTCTTGGGAATGTGTGCATATTGTCGAACGTTTATTCCAAATTATGCACATCTTGAAAAGCCCTTGAGAGCCCTGACAACAGGGAAAGGGCTGAGGTCATGTGACAAGATTAATTGGTCCACAGAAGCACAGGATGCGTTTGCACATATGAAACTGCAGCTGGCTCAGGCCCCAACGTTGGGCCTGCCTGTGCTTGAAAAGCCTTTCACCCAAATGGTAGATGAAAAACATGGATTTATGAGTTCAGTGCTTTTGCAAACCCATGGGGACAGATTACGACCAGTCGCATATTTTTCAACGAAGCTTGATGCAGTTGCAGCAGGCTTGCCACACTGCCTGAGAGCTGTGGCAGCTGCAGAGCTGGCTGTGCTGGCTTCAAGGGAATTTGTGGGGTATTCTGATTTGACTTTGATGGTCCCACACGCGGTCTCCATGATTTTGCAAGAGCAAAGAACATCACATTTATCAACAGCCCGATGGCTGAGGTATCACACGATTTTACTTGACATGCCAAATGTAACAGTGAAAAGATGCACAACTTTGAATCCTGCCACACTCCTCCCGACGGAGGAGGATGGACAGGAACACCATTGTTGTCTATCAGCTGGAACAGGTGTGTACACCACGTCCAGACCTGTTGGACACACCTTTAGAAAACTGTGACAATGTCCTCTTTGTGGATGGATCGGCGTCCAAAGATCCACAAACAGGCTTGAATAAGGTTGGTTTCGCGGTGACCACTGAATTTGAAGTCGTAAAGTCTGGCAAATTGCCATCAAATTATTCGGCTCAGGCAGCTGAATTGGTTGCTCTGACAGAGGCGTGTAATCTTATGGCAGACAAGTGTGTGACAATTTACACAGACTCGCGTTATGCTTTTGGGGTCACGCATAGATTTTGGGGCACTTTGGAAGCATGGTAATTTTTTTTGAAGTCGGATGGACATCCGATATTAAACGCAGCTCTTGTGTCTAAGCTTTTGGAGGCCATTCTTTTACCAGACAAGGTCGCGATCTGTAAATGCGCAGCGCACACTAACGATAAAAGTTTTATCTCCACAGGAAACGTGAGAGCAGACGCGGCAGCGAAGGCCGCGGCAGCACAGGAGACAAAAGAAACAACTTGTGCTTTGGTATCTGTGACTAACCCTGATATTTCCCCTTGTTTACAGAGTATGCAGTCTTTTTCCACAGGAGCGGAAAAACAACGATGGAGGTCGTCTGACTGCAGTCTCCAGAGGGGTGTATGGATGAGTGTTGATGACATTCCTTGTTTGCCCAAACACTTCTTTCAGCATTATGCTAAGTTGACACATGGGTTGGATCATGTGTCAAAAGCGGGTATGATAATGCAGATGAGGGAATTATGGTTTACAAAAGGGTTTACAGTGGTTGCTGAAATTTTTTGCAAAAGATGTGTTACTTGTAACACACACAATGTGGCTAGAGGGATAAAAACACCCTTGGCATCTCAACCAGCACCAGCAGGTCCATTTGAATATCTAATGATGGATTTCATCGAATTAACCCCTTGTGGGAAACAGAAACACTGTCTGGTGATGGTTGACATGTGGTCAAAATGGGTTGAGGCCTTCCCAACCTCGAAACAAGATTCGGCGGCAGTGGCAAAGGCTCTGTTAACCGAGATCGTTCCGAGATGGGGAATTCCCAGAAAAATCAGTTCTGATAATGGCAGACACTTTGTCAATGATGCGATAAAGCAGGTGGGTCAGTTCTTGGGAATTGACATGAGAACTCACTGCAGCTACGCGCCCTCATCAGGAGGGGCAGTAGAGAGGCAGAACCAGACAATTAAGAACAAATTGGCGAAATGCTGCGAAGAGACGGGTCTGACTTGGCTTAAAGCTCTTCCAATTGTACTGATGTACATGAGAATGAGAAAAAGAGTAAAACCAAACCTGAGCCCATTTGAAATTTTGTTTGGCAGGCCACCATTCATGGGCATAGAGGGGGGGTAAACAAAGGCTGCCATCAAAGGATGTGTGTGAGAATGACATGTTGAATTACTGCAGGGAGGTGTCTTGTCTGTTGTCAAATATTTCTGTGCAGGTAAAAGCTGCCCAGGGGAAGGTTGCTGAGAGATTCCTGCACGAGGTCAGACCTGGCGATTTCGTGGTGATTCGTGATCACAGGAGAAAGAGCTGGAAATCAAAAAGGTGGCTAGGGCCTTTCCAGGTGCTGCTGGTGACGCACACGGCGGTGAAGGTCGCAGAGAGGGCTACGTGGGTTCACATAAACCATTGCAGGAGGGTGCCGCCCATTGCGGAGGCGAAGCAATCGCTGGAGGAGGTTCAACGCGAGTGTCAGTAAATGCTAAGATCCAGTTTGAAAAAACCCTTGCATTGCAGCTGTGTGTTTAGGCGGAACCAGATATCAGCAGCAAGGAGGAGACAACTTTGATTGCGCAACCGGCATCTGGGTGAACACTGTAATCAACAGAACAGATAAGACTCTTAGTGTTTCAAAAACAGTGCTTTCTCACATTCTTTGGTCATAACAGCATCTTTTGATAAAGAGTAACTGAGAGAACGGAGCGTCCAAGACCGTGGCACCCATTCAGAGTAACAGGAATGTGTGGCCTGTATAAAACCACATGTATAATGACTTTGTTGTCAGTAACAATTTGCTTGGTAATACTACACTTCACAACAGGTCTGAAGGTGTTACCAACAGAAGATCAGAACAACAATATGATGACACAAGTAGCGGAAGTTACAGTGAAATGTGTTAATTGAGTTATGATGTTTCTATTTTTCTTCCTGAGGATGATTGATATGTAAAGAAGGTTAAAAGCAGCAGTTATCCGTGTACGAGAGGACGTACAAGGAGAGGGGTTGAAACTGAGGGATTTTCTACATACTTTTATATTACTTTTAATATTTACATTTTATATTACTTTTAATATTTCAACAGTGATAAATTGATATGTTTATTTCCTACTATGAACTATACTTTTTCTTGTTTACGATATGGTGACTGAGGGTTCGATTTAAATTGAAAATGCGATAGCAATGCCTGTCCGTTTAGCCCGGCCATTGGATAAAGTTTTCTACGCTTGCAAATATTAGGGTCTGACCCAACAAAAACAGCCTAAGCATTTTTCAAATTTTCAAAAAAAACTTACTTCACAGGTTCAACAAGAGTGATCATTTATGTGAAAATCAGAGATGAAGAGTATAAGTGTGATGTAATGGCTTGAACTTGTATTTATTATTATTATTTTTACTATTATTATTACAATGTTTGATTAATCAGTTATCAGAGAATGATAAATAGGGAGGAATGTGGTGGAAATTTTCCTTGTCATGCATTAATCTTTAGTGGAACATATATTCAAGATGTATGCAGTATATGGTTCTTTTACTCATAGTTAGAAAAGCATTCTTTGTGTGATTTACTAAGAAGGAGGTAAGGAAAAGCAGATGGTTAAAGGGTCATCATGAGGGCATTTACGGACTTATAGCCTGGGGGTCAGGGGGGCATTTGCATGCCTTTTCCCTGTTTAACACATTTAGAGGTGAATGAACTGACATCTCTCCCTGTAGGGAGGGAGAGAAGGAAAGCCTTGAACGAGAGGGGACTATAAAGCCGACTGACAGCTGCTTTCTCTTATCTCTCTCTGTCTTCCCTCACTGACTTAGCTCATGTGTATTATTTGAGACGAGGAGATCTTCTCTTGCAAGGGAATAAATTACTTTTATTATTATAATTTGGACTCAAGAGTTGTCTCTTACTCAGTGATGATGTTTGTTAGAAAATTGCCACAACATGATCCTCTCCAGGATGAGCCAATTCCCATGCTCTGATAGATGAACAATTAGTCATCATGGGTTGGCAAAGCGAGTCGAATAAGGCTGCTCCCAGGACCTCAATAAATTGTTGTGGAGATCATGGAAGAAAGAAAGCCGCCTACGAGGAGGATGCGTGCTTTGACTTGATAGAAAACATTTGTCTAAAATAATGTGGGACGCTTTCAGTTCTTCCTCAGGCAATTCTACGTTTTTTTAACGTAGAGTTTGTCTACATCGGTTAACTCCTCATAGGCAATGGATTGAGTGACTATGTGTGTCTTTAATCTCTATGTGTGGAAACATCACCCTGTTCAACATTTAACTCCACAGAACAAGATGCAGCCAGTATCATGTCCTCATGCCGACCGTGAGCTTTCGGGCCTGCCAATATGTAAAATACTTATGCATAATCGTGGGATTGTGTTGGCATTACCATATCTCACAATGAAAGCCCAAAAGGGTTGATATGATTACTACATTTACATAAAGCATGCTTTCTTATCAGGTTAATAGGTCAGTTTGCTAACTACAAGCATACTAAAACACAAAGACAAACATTTACTAGTGCTTACCTGTGGAAGGAGGTGTGATGTGTGTGCAGGAGGCACTGACGCTGTGAGTTTGTGTTTTGGGTTCAGGACTCAGAGGCACAGAGAGAAAGTGATTGAGGTTCTGAGGATGTGTCTGGCTCTGAGCCAGACACGGTAAACTGCGGCGAGACGATTTTAGCGTTTTCTCCTTCAAAATCCCACTGATACTGGTGTGCATACCTGCTGGGAGAGAAACAGAGAAACACATAAATGAGACATCGGATCAAACATATTACAATTTCCACTTTGAAAATACAAGAATACAACATTAGATTATCTTTAAAAAGGCATTTCCAGTTCTGTTGTCCATGTTTCAAGAGTCAGTGTCATCTGTATTTGAGACAAATACTCTGTAATGCAATATAGTACCAGTAAAACCCACTTACGTTATCAAAAGCAAAGCTATAATGATCACATCAAGGATAACCGGTGTATTACATTTACGTAATTAAATAACACCTGGAAGCACAGTCAGTTTTTATTGACTCACAAGGTCATCTAAGGATTAGGGATTTACTAACTACGTTTCAAAACCACGTGGACCAGATGCTGTTGGTTTTGCAACAGTCACAGAAAGCAGATTCAGAAGAAGCAGTTTTGGTATAGATAATGATTTCCATTAAAGAGACAATAAACTGGATGATATGGAAAAATCGATAATACTAAAGTTTATCATTATTAATGTTAGTTAATAAAATACAATTGTTTATTAATTAATTGTTAATTCACAGTGCATTTAATAATGAATGAATGAATGAATGAATGAATGAATTAATTAATTAATTAATTAAGAAGAATAAGCAATGTGATAAAAAAATGATGTAATAAAAGTTCTGTCATGACAACTCTCAGAGGGATTGGCATGGTAATGTACATTGCAATGTTAATGTGTTTGGTCTTGGTGGAATAGATCAGCTGCGCTGCTGCTGCACATCCACAACATGCTGCTGTAATAAATATTGTTACTGCACACATAACATATATGAATAACCCCCATATACTGTATACTCTATACATGATCAGATATTTTACAGATATTTTCAATCTGTCCCTCTCTCTGTCTGTGGTTCCTCATGCTTCAAAAAATCCATCATTGTGCCCATACCAAAGAAAAATAAAATCACATGCTTGAATGACTGGAGACCCGTTGCTCTGACACCCATCTTCAGCAAGTGTTTTGAGAAGCTTGTCAGAGACTACATCTGCTCTGTGCTGCCTGCTTCACTGGACCCACTACAATTTGCATACCGCAGTAACCGTTCCACAGACGATGCTATTGCCTTCACCCTGCACACTGCTCTCTCCCACCTGGAAAATAAGAACACCTATGTGAGGATGCTGTTCGTGGATTATAGTTCAGCATTTAACATATATATAGTGCCTGCCACACTGGTTGCGAAGCTCCAGACTCTAGGACTGAACAGATCTCTGTGCAGCTGGATCCTGGACTTCCTGACAGGCAGAAGTCAGGTGGTCAGAATGGGCAACAACACATCATCTCCCCTGATCCTCAACACTGGTGCACCGCAGGGCTGCGTCTCAGCCCACTCCTGTACTCCCTGTACACACACGACTGTACAGCTACACACAGCTCCAATGTCATCGTCAAATTTGCTGATGACACAACGGTGATAGGCCTGATCACCGACAACGATGAGACGGCCTACAGAGAGGAGGTGAGTACCCTGACTAAATGGTGTCAGGAGACCACCTCTCACTCAACATCGACAAGACCAAGGAGCTGGTGGTGGATTACAGGAGACAGAGCAGAGAACACACACCCATCCCATCGACAAGACACCTGTGGAACGGGGTGACCGCTTTAAGTTCCTCGGCGTTCACATCACAGAGGATCTCACATGGTCTGCTCACACAGATGCAGTGCTGAAGAAGAACATCAGCGTCTCTTCTTCCTGAGACGGCTGAGGAAGTTTGGAACGAGCCCCAGAAAATCCTCAGTCCTTCTACACCTGCACTGTGGAGAGTATCCTGACCGGCTGTATCACCGCCTGGTTTGGAAACAGCACCGCTGGCAACCGCAGGGCTCTGCAAAGGGTCGTGCGAACTGCCCGCCACATTGTTGGAGGTGAGCTTCCCTCCACACTCCAGGATATCTACACCAGGCGGTGTACAAGGAAAGCCGGAGGATTATTAAAGACTCAGCCACCGTCCCACAGTCTGCTCTCTCTGCTGCCCTCAGGGCGACGTTTCCGCAGCATCCGATCCCGCACTTGCCGACTGAGGGACAGCTTTTTCCCTCAGGCTATCAGGCTAATGAACAGTCACAAATAACTCACCTACATCACACTCCACTCACACAACATGCCATGCACTGCACTTGAACACCGTTCAACTGGACTACACGCACACACTGCACTAACACAACCTATCTGCTATCACTGGACACCATACGATGCACATCCACGACACTGCATATGAATAATCTGTTGCACCTTTGCACATCTATCTGCTGCTCAACCAATCTGCTGTTAATTTATAATCTGTTGCACCTCACATTATTACTATGTATAGACCACATTATGTATAGATACTGTACATAATGTAGATGTGCCCATACGGTGTATAATGTGTCGTTGATAATTGAGTATGTCTCTATAGTACACTAAGCGTACTGAGTATATGTATGTGTATTTTGCACATTGTCTTCTGTACAGTCTGTAAATATGTACTGTCCATATGTAAATTGCTGTTGTTTTTTGCACTGTCTGTCCATATGTAAATTGCTGTTGTTTTTTTGCACTGTCTGTCCATATGTAAATTGCTGTTGTTTTTTTTGCACTGTCTGTCCATATGTAAATTGCTGTTTTTTTTTTTTTTTTTTTTTTTTGCACTGTCTGGAGCACTGTAAATGCTCCAGTGCAGTTTTTTTGCACTGTCTGTCCATATGTAAATTGTTTGTTGTTTTTTTTGCACTGTCTGTCCATAGGTAAATTGTTTGTTGTTTTTTTGCACTGTCTGTCCATAGGTAAATTGTCTGTTGTTTTTTTGCACTGTCTGGAGCACGCTCATAAGAATTTCACTCACCAAGGCACTTGTGCTGTGGTGATGTGACAATAAAAGTGATTTGATTTGATTTGATTTGATCAACCCGCAGCAGATATATACAGGTGGAGCTGGGGATGGAGGAGGATTTCTGAAATGCACTGCGATTGTTACAGAAAGCACTACCCAAGTATTTGAATGTTGAGCAGCGAGCTCATTGGCTACCGGAGAGAACCAATCAGCTGTGCCACGTGATAATGATGTCATCATGTCAGGTTGAGTTATACCCATCCAGAGTTTCATGCCAGAACTTTGGATTTATTTATTGTTAGTTAAAATGTTTGTTTGTTTATACTTAATTCATTAACTATTATGAAAAAACAACAACCTTATATTAAAGTGGTTCTGAAAATCCACAATTTAATCCCAAAGATATAATTTTTAAAAGCATCACAACATAATTGACCAGAAACATACAACATCTTTTTAAAATCTATGTATCATTTTAATATACAAAAGTATGGTGAATTAATTTGAAGTACCCTATATTCATTTTGCAGTTGCATTTCAAAATACTGATATGCATGGAATTAATGATAATGTGGCATAGTAGGGTGAATTAAATAAAAAAAATCTTATTCGTTACTTGTATGTAAACTTTTATTGACATATTGAAACTATTGATGTTATGACATTGTACTAATTCAGTTGTTGACATATTGAACCTAACAACAAGCCTAAAGTTAATTGAATACAGAGTCTGACATTTTTGTCCAAAAATTTTGCACATTGAAAAAAAAAATACGACCTCACGTTGTGTCAAACACGTTTACACACTGCCTCCAAAACTTTTATCTGTCATAAAAAAATGGATCAGGTTTGATTTCCTGTGTTTTCGCATACATAGCATGCATGTTGATAGGAAAGGATGACGAATACGAAAAAACGCAAACAATTTAGGATTCAGTGTGCAAGGATCTTAACTCTGTCAACATATCGAACCTCTATTCAGTACTCAATTATGTAATAATTCAAAGTCACATAAGCTAAATGTTTGAAATGCAATGGCCTTCACATACTACTTTGAAAATGTGGGT
The DNA here is from genome assembly GCA_027422405.1 of Ptychobarbus kaznakovi. Taxonomy (NCBI): domain Eukaryota; kingdom Metazoa; phylum Chordata; class Actinopteri; order Cypriniformes; family Cyprinidae; genus Ptychobarbus; species Ptychobarbus kaznakovi. The sequence goes on along the minus strand of CM049796.1, from coordinate 25,075,000 downwards.
GGGACGAGCAGGCTAAGTTGATAAAATATTTTATTTACCTTAAAGTGAAATTTACATCAGAGAAGTAATGTCAAGGTTTGATTGTTAGTACAATGTTTTACAGCTCTCTTTATACTAACAGTGGACAGCAGTGCTGATGAGCAACAAAGCAACATAATCCTCTTGGGAGCAATTTTCAGTCTATGAATGTAGTAATATGAGAGGGCTATTCTCAGTGTATACACAGAATGACCCATATAGCCTCTTTAATAAGCCTTTAACAAACCTAGTCCCGTGCATAACAGATTCAAATGTAGCAATTAATTTACATTCAGATAAAATATAGACATATTTGTTAATGCTAAGTTAATATACACTCTGCTGGTTCCCATTAAGATATGTACTATATACTATAGCATGAATGAATTGAAATAACAATGTGCAGAAACCCACCATAAAAAGCCTTGAATACAAGAATACCAGAAGCTCCTGTCAAATCTGGATAAATGACTCCACATAACCATTTAATTAAAAACCATTCCACAATGTGATGACAGCATGAACGTCCGATTCAAGGTCACGCTGACATACATCCAGTGAAAAGATAATTTGTGAGCCAGAGGGAAAATGTCTGGTCTTCCCCACATGACTGCACAGAGATAGAGCTGGTGTGGAATCACTCTCATAGTGACCTTGTCCATGACGGCTGTATCAATCTAACCCACTCATAACCCACAGCTGGCCTTTTAAATAGAGCTAACGTGAAACAAGAAGCCATGATTCAGAGTGTAAAACCCAAAGCGCACAGAGAGAGACACTCAGAAAGTTCAAACACATGCAAGACTGAATTAATTAAGATTCTCTCACATCTTAAGTACTCCAAATTCAGCACAAGGCTCTTGACTCTCAAATGCTCAGCCCTAAAATATCTTCTTCCTGTAGTATCTTGGGATCGAAGCTCAAGAGAGAAAAACTTTAGGAAAACATCTGCTTGTAACCCATTTTGGAGCATAAAATATAGACATTTACTTTCAATTGAAGATTATGTGAATGCTGCATGCATGTGAACCACTCTCAACCACCAAGATAGGGTGTTATCAGTGGTTATTTTCCATGTTTTGTTATGCGTTTCCTAGAGTTCTGTGTTTGTTTTCAGTACAAGATGCTTAAACACCATTGCACGATGCTTTATTAGAAAAACTAGCTAGTCGTGGCTGTTTCTCAAAACTAATGTAAAATGTTCGCACTGCCATCGTTTCAATCACATTAATACAGAACTGTCATTAAAGACATCAAGCACAGGTGCTGCAGTAATAACTTCAGGGATTATAGTTCATTTACATGAAACAATAGAAATCTCTTCATTTTTTAATTATTTTGACACATTTGGCAATTCCCATATTTTATTCAGTCAACAGCTTTCCCCGATACAGTCAGAACTCCGAAACACTGCTGTAAACACTGCCTCACTATTTTTGATCCTTGATGGTTTGAACTATGTGGGGAACGACAGAACTTGCAACCATGGTTGGCTCACTGTTTAGGTCCCTCCTCCTGTAAATATTTCTTATTTTACTGTCCATAAGTCATGAGATTATAAATGCAAAAGCACACCGCATGGTACGAGGCATCATTCACGTTTGTATCGCAAATGTTGTAGGTAAAAAGTTACACACATACAGTATAAGACAAAAAGGGCAAAACAAGACAGAAATAAACATAGATGTTAATGAACACAATACAATGCCTATTTTCAAGACACAACTGACACACCTTTTTCCTAAGAAAGAAAGCGAGCTTATTATTTTTTTTAAACACACTGCTATTACCACAAAAAAATACCTCCAAATGTAATTAATCCTGGGTTGCCAGATTTTGAGATTTCACACTGAACATAAACTGAACACAGCATGAAAGTTTCTGAGATTGTACAAAACACATGAATATTTAATGAGGTGAGAACTGAGGCAGTATATGATTGATTGTCTGTAGCAAAACAACAACATAACATTCTATCACTGCATTGTTTCCCACTGCATACACATTAAAATCAGATTTAACCCTTCTTTCTACCAAGGTTAAACAGTGCAAAGCCCCTATTAAAATGCGTCTACAGTGTGAAATTCTGTTTACCTCGTGTAAAGCTGAACTTACGGGGAAGCATTTATGTGTGCCTGCAAATACTTTTCTAAAAGATACCTCATTCTAGACGAATTTTGAGGCAGAATTGCATGAATCCTTTGGCAGTTCCAAAATTTAATGAACACAAATAAATCCAAGATGATGGATGATCATCAAAGGAGAGGTTAATATGTGAGTTTCATTCAATATTAAATTGTATCTATAAATAAATACCAACATGCTATGTCTAACAATATATTAATTAGTCAAGTGGAGCACTATTTATGTGCCTCTGAACAGTTTTTCAAATTGGCCATTTATGAACCTATGCTTTGCACTAATACTTGAAAACACTGTAAGTCGTTTATGGATTTATGGAGTTACTTTAGAAAGTATTTTATTACAATATTGCGTTACTCGCTAAAAAAGTAACTAATTGCTTTACTTAGTTACGTTTTATTGAAAATAATGCATTATGTTATTTTTGCGTCACTTTTTTCTCATCTGACCTGTAATTATTTGTTATCAATATAACAAGTTTTATTTGAGGCAAATGTAAAAGCCCTTTCACCCCAAAAGTCTGTAATGTCTGTAGGGTGGGGGAGGAACGCAAGAGCGTCTCACTGAATTGCACTCCCGGGGTAGATTCCAGCAACAGCCTTGCCAAGGCCACTGTAGGGGAGCCAGAAAAAGATAAGATTGTTTTGTCTTTGGGGCGAGTAAACATTCCAATTTTTGCAGGCTACTCTGTCCGTTTTTGTCCATTTTGGTCTCATTTTAATCAATTTCCCTTTGTAAAGCCGTGAACTTCTCCTTGGTAGAATCCATATTGCGATTATAGTCTCAGTCTCAATGCTGACCGCTCTTCCCACAGCTTCAATCATACGGGCAGCCTTGTGGGGCTTTGGACAGCTGTTCCCGTTTTCTGAATTCTTCGATAACCCAGGGTAAAGCCTAATCCAATCAGCAAAATACCTGTTATCATGGCTGACGGCTGCTCTCTCAATTCTTCATCATCAGTTAGGAACCTAGGTGTGCTGTTTGATAGCAATCAAACAAATGCTAGAAACAGCCACGTTTTTAGCTTTTGTAAAACTGCATTTTTTCATCTTAAAAATATATCTAAACTGAGACCTATGCTCTCAATGTCAAATGCAGAAATGCTAATTCATGCGTTTATGACCTCAATGTTAGATTATTGTAATGCTTTATTAGGTGCTTGTTCTGAACGCTTAATAAACAAACTACAGATGGTCCAAAAGGCAACAGCTAGAGTTCTTACTAGAACCAGGAAGTATGACCACATTAGTCCGGTTATGTCAACACTGCAATTGCTCCCTATTAAACATCATTAGAAGAATGTTATCTACGCTAATATTAGTCTGTTTCTTTCTTATTCGGAGGTCACCGTAGCCACCCGATCCAGACTGTATCCAGATCAGATGGTGGATCAGCACCTAGAAATGACCTCTACAGCCCTGATCGTCAGCGGAGACCAGGAGAACTAGATGAGCCCCAGAGACAGATCCCCAGTTAAGACCCTGTCTCCTACACGTCCATCGGGACAAGACCACAGGAATTGGGACAAGACCACAGGAACCAGTCAAGCCCTTACAATCTGACACTGCTCCAGCCTAGATTTAAACTGCTGATTTTGTCTGGCCAGAGAAGAATGACACTATTTCGACACACTATTTCCCCGTCTAAATACTGTAAAGCTGATGTAAAGCTGCTTTGATGCAATTTGCATTGTTAAACGTGTTATAAAAATAATAGTGACTTGACTTATTTGAAAAAGTTACTTTCTTGTAAATTAAAAAATGATATGTTACTTTATAAGTTACTTGGATTAGTAATCTGAACTCACGTTCAGGTTATGTCAATAACTTAAAGTACATATAAAGTTTGAAGCCTCTATGGCTCATAAACAATTTTTTTGTCAAATTCACAACACATCTGCATACTTCATAACTGAAGGATTTAATCAAACAGGCTTGTGTGGATGCACATTTCCTTTATAAATGCCTTGTTGGTACAGGTGTTGCATAGTAAAATTTAGATTCCTCGTTTACACACATTTTCTGCTAAAAAATGCCAAGATGACGTGACGTGTCTCTCTTTCATCAAAATCTGTGTTATATCTCCATATTGTCTGTAGAGATGCATCACCACTGCCCAGATTATTTACACTCCACAATAACCGCAGCTCCCCACAGCAGAGAGAATAAGACATAGCCTACCATTAACTAAGTATCTCCTCCGCTTTATCTCGGTTTGGAGATTTCTGTGCAAGAGAAGAGCAGACGGTGCTATTGGGCAGCACATGATGATTTCACATAAAACACTTATTAAACATTAGTACTCTTTATATGATGCTCTCATTCCTAATGTTATATAGATAATTTCCCAATATTGAACTTGTGATAATAAAGGTGCTTTTTATAGATGTCGATGAATGACAAGTGACAAGTTAATTCACTTCGATGAAACAATGCAAAGATATTATTTAGAATAACATCAGGCCCTGAATAATTGTCCACAAAATCAATGAAAACATGTTTTTATTTTTATGTTGGCATGTAACTGAGACAGACAGCCTACACATGCTGTCTGCACATGCTGTTGTAGGAGCAGGTGGTTCTGGTGAACTCAATGTGTAGGTTTATACAAATATATACAAGCCTATTTGATCCAGATTTTAAGCTCTGAGCTCATACTAGTTTGTCAAGAAGAGTTTGTCATAATCCTATTCTTTATATGAAAGTTAAAATGAAGAATTAAACAAAAATGAGAGTGCAACAATTTCAATGTGCAACTCGTTGCAACAATCTTCCAGAAAGGCAATAATGCAGAGGAATGGGGGAAGAGAGATATACTGTGAAGTGTATTTTTGATGGATTCAGTCCAGTCTGTAAACATTGCTGTTCCATGTAATCATATGTTCCGTGTAATCATATCAAGCACATCTCCACCAGCAACTGAAAAGGTGATAAAAAGAAGTGACAAAATTAATGTTCCCATAGAAAACAAACACTGCTGTTGTTCGTGCAGCGCCATGCTTTCTGTGCCAGGGGCAAAAATCTGCAATCCTGGATTTGTCCAGGGAGGCAAAGCCAATAGGATCTTGTGATTGAGGAGATTATCAGTGTGTGTGTGTGTGTGTGTGTGTGTGTGTGTGTGTGTGTGTGTGTGTGTGTGTGTGTGTGTGTGTGTGTGTGTGTGTGTGTGTCTGTGTGTGTGTGTGTGTCTGTGTGCGCGCGCTCCTGCTGCACGCTCACACACGTGTCCCACCAGGGCAATTTGATTCTCAACCTCAAACCTGCAATTCACCACAATAATAAAGATAAAGGGGTAAACAGATCAAGAGTCTCGCTGTGTGTAATCCAAGTACAGCTGTGTGCTGTTCACGTTTTTTACAACACACTGTGAAATGCTATATAGTGTATTTATGCAGCTATGTATGTTAACATTTATATATATATATCAGTGCTGTCAATCGATAAAAAAACTAATTAATAGCATGTTTTTCTGAAATTAATCGTGATTAATTCCACCTAAAAATTAAAGGTTTTAAATATAGTTTTATATTGCAATTATTACACATTCAATCTTCAAATTAATATACAAACAACCTAAAGACATGAAGTATCTTTTTTAAATCTGTTTAATGTCATCTTTTTTTATGACTGAAGGCCAGTATCACTAATACCAATTAATACTGATTTCCCTATAAAAATGTTTCGTCCCTATATTTAACTATTGACTATAGACATTCAAATTTACATTATAAATGAGATCTATCAATTTGAACATTTATTAGACTTTAAAAAATAACTTCTAATTTAAGTGAACTTTAAACAATCTTCACATTAACCCATTATAATAAATATCATATTTAGCTACCTGTGCCTCTCAGCAGAAATATAAAGAAATTGAATAAAGTTACCAAACATTAAATTCCTTAACTAAATACAGATGAATACTTGAAGCTATAAAAGTGATTGATTTCCTTCAGTTTTCTTTGATGAACAGACATCACATTAGCTGAGTTATGTTGTTTTAGCTGCTATTTATTTAGGAGCCGTCGCTGCTGAATGTGACGCGGATCTGACTCGCATCATATTTCCTCTCAACTCCCTTTACCTTTTCTGACCCACTTCAGTCTCTACTAATGAACTGAGTTGAATCGGGTGTGTTAGATGAGAGAGACAGTGCTGGGCTGCTCCGGGACAGTTGACAGTTTCTCATGAAAACCATATCAGAGACATGTTCTTAATGTAACTCATATATAACGTATTAAATGCACGCACAGTTTTGAGGCAGCTTTAATCGCCTTTTTGGTAACTTCGTGTCTTAACTGACCACGACATTGCATGCTCGTAGTTAATAATAATAAATGCATATATATATATATTTATATATATATATATATAACACTAACATTTAATTAAAAAGGAATAATTACAGACTGAAATGCATTTAACATTTCTGATGTTGGCTTACTTTTCACATTATATCATTATACATTTCAATATAGTTTCTACTCGGGCAAGTCATGACCCGATATAATTATACTGCACATAAATATCTCAAGATGACTCACAGTTTAACATTTAGGTGTTTTGCATTTGCTGTATTTTAAACAGATCCACTGACTGCAGTAAATACCAGTTCTCAGCTGCCCTATTGCATATCATAAGAAACGACTGGCAGAAGACCGACTATATTTAACAAAATGTGTGGAGAATACTGCATGGATACTGTGTCATTTAATGCAAATACTGTATCCCACAATGCAATGTGCTTCCATTTCAAATAGTGACTAATGAATGGGAACGAATGTCAAACTTGACTGAGATCAGCATCTCCTTCATAGCATGTGTGATCTGTAAGAATAGTGTATACTGTGCAGTGTTCACTCGGTACACTAGTCTTCTATTCTGAATGTGTTTCTATAAACAAAATAAAAAAGCTGACATTGAGGCAGTACCTTTTCAAAAGGTACCTTATTGGTACCTTAAATGTACATATTAGTACCTAAAGTCTGCAAAAGTGTATTGTAGCTATGTATAGTATATGTTGTACTGCCTTTAATATATGCTGATTATAAATGTGTGTCCCGTATGTTTGGTGGCTTTAACTACTATGTACTTACATACATATTACAGTGTACTTATTGTGTTTGTATTGTATTGCAAAACACTTTTGCTGCTTTTGAGGTGGAATACGGGTAAGGTTAGGGACATGTTTGGTGGTTTAAGGGTGGGTTAAGTTGTACGAGATGGGACAACTGTTTGCAGCTGTAAACATGCAGGTGTTTTTATATATTGTATATTATAATATATATATATATATATATATAATATATATATATATATATATATATATATATATATATATATTATATAAAATATATATATAAAGGTACACTGTAAACACATGTATATACACAATAAGTGCATTATACCACTTTATTAATTTTAATGTAAGTACATAGTAGATAAGGTCACCTAATATAAAGTGGGACCTAAACATGTGAATGTGTTTAAATGTCATTTAAATAATTGACCCTGGACCACAAAACCAGTCTCAAGTGTCATCACACACACACACACACACACACACACACACACACACACACACACACACACACACACACACACACACACGTCATGTGAGGACAGCTGTTGAACAAATTGGGGAATGCATTTGGATTAGCACTGATAAAATGCACGTAGGGCCGAGTTAAGAGCTAGAATATGACTAGACTACGATTGAGGGCATTATTTTTATTCTACTGTAACCAAAAAAATGAAAAAGAAAGATGCACTGCTCAGGATATAAGCTGAGAGCTACAGAACAAAAGAAGTATTTAGGAAAAAAAGTTTTTAAAAAGACAAGTTGAAATGAAGAGCATTCCTTGCTTGAGGGAAACGAGTGAGTGAACAGAGTGAAGGGAATGAGGTCGGTGGGTTTGACCGGCTTCCCTATCTGAAAACCATGCATAATTCATTTTTGGTTTCCCCCGCTCTCAGCACACAGGAGTTTTGCATCGCCCTGCCCCACTAACAGATGCTTTTTATAGATCAGAGAGGCAGAGTGGGCTGGGTAACTCTACACCCCTCTCAGAGCAGGTCTTTACGGGACGTTAAGGGGCTGCTGGCTGACGATCAGATGCAGCTGGATTTATAGGAGCTCGACTGAGGCTTTTTCAGATGCACGTGATTTACAGCCGCTGGACTGATTCTGGGATATTGTCAGCAAAGTGCAATGCAGCCTAAATTAATTATTTGTGAGTTTAATCAATTCGATTTCCCTCAGTCTGGACTGTAACTTTGGTCTCAACACAATGCAAAATCACTAGCTTGGGTGGCATGAGCAAATGTATATCTTTGTAATGGTAAATAACAATATAAAGTTATTTATGTTTTTTCTATTGTGAAAATAAATAAATAAATACATACATAAATATATGGCAAGCCGTTTTTACTTTTATTCCTTCTCAGGATATGAATTCTTGATATCAACAATTCAATTATTACTAGTTAAAATACTAATTATTGATATCAGGAATTAGATTTATACTAGTAAAAATGTCTATTCTTGATATCAACTATTTATTTCTTGATATCAACGATTTAATTCCTGATATAAACAATTTAAACTGAAATTGTAATTCTTAATATCAGAAAATACCCTCCCAATTGTTGATATCATAAATACAGTTTCAGATACCAGAAATAAACATTATCACTACTGAAAATTGAATTGTTGATATCAAGAATTCATATCCTGCGAGGAATAAAGGAAGGAATCATAGTCAAAACGGCTTGTCATATGAATAATACTATTAAAATAACAAATTGATCTTTTTGATCATACTGTGAACTCAATAGCTTCACATTTTACTTACAGTAAACACAAATAACCTTATACATGTCATTAACTATATCTTCTAGTGCTTAATGAATTTCATTTATTAAGTAACGGAATAATTGCCGGAATAGTTATTTAGATGTTAAGTGTTCCTGTGGCTCAGTGGTAGAGCATTGCATTAGCAGCGCAAAAGGTTGTGGGTTCAATTCCCAGGGAACACACATAATGACAACATGTAATGTATAACCTGAATGCACTGTAAGTCGCTTTGGATAAAAGCGTCTGCGAAATGCATAAATGTAAATGTAATACTTCACTTAAAAATGAAAATTTGCTGAGAATTTACTCTCCTTCAGGCCATCGTAGATGAGTATCATTGCATTGTATCGTTTGCTCGCCAATAGATGCTCTGCAGTGAATGGGTGCCGTCAGAATTAGAGTCCAAACAGCTGATAAAAAAACATCTAAATAATCCACGAGTAAGTGAATTACTGTTTGGACTCTCATTCTGACGGTACCATTCACTGCAGAGGATCCATTGGCGAGCAAGTGATGCAATGATGCATTTCTCCAAATCTGATGAAGAAACAAACTCATCTACATCTTGGATGACCTGAGGGTGAGTACGTTTTCAAGATATTTTAATTTCTGGGTCAACTATTCCTTTAAAAATTGTGACAAACGACCAAAACATGATTTTTCATGTGAATATTGTTTTTATCATCTCCAGAACTGAAATCCCTCAATCACACTGGGCCTTAAGTCAGCGTGTAGTTAGGAGCAGATGGCACGTTTCCAGAGCTTAACTGTGACCAGCACAGAATTACACAAGCCAGTCAGTGACGTGCTGAAACATAAAGACATGAGATTACAGAATCCACCACTCTCCTCTATTTATTTCATTCTTATCACAAAATGTCATAGTCTCCCCTGTACACAAACATATACAAACCGAATGTGTACGCATGTGTATTCCCTTGTCATCATATACAAATAAACCTTAGATATAGTCAATAATTAAAATTAATTTAACATTTTATTACAAATGCTGTCAAAGTGTGTGACTGTTGGTTCTCTGAAATACTGAATATTACATATAGCCCAGCCCTAAGTTTTTCTGGTCTGTCAAGTGTAAAAATTATAACCTACACTTATTACTCTTAAAGAGCTATTTCTACCTGATTAATCCATATACATATGTTTTGTTTGCATACATTTATGTACTTAGGTGAACATCTTATAAGGGTAAATGTTTTGATTTATTAAAGCTGAACAAATAATGTATGATTTGTTTGATAGGACAATATGTGGCTGAAATACAACTATTTGAAAATCTGGAATCATTGCAAAACAAAAAATCTAAATATTGAGAAAATCACCTTTAAAGTTTTCCAATAAAGGCCTTGGCAAAGTATATTACTAATCAAAAATTTAGTTTTGTAGGAAATGTACTCAATGTCTTTGTGGAACATGATCTTTACTTAATAGCCCAATGATGTTTGGCATAAAATAAACATTGATAATTTTACCTATACTACGTATTGTTAGACATTGCTACAAATATACCCGTATTATGACTGGTTTTGTGTCCCAGGGTCACATATTAAAGATTTCCAAAATTAAAAAAAGCTGTGAAGCTTAAGTTTAAATACTTTTAAATCCCCTGAAACAAAGATTTATTATATATTTTTTGCAGAAACAATTTACACTTTGTGTTTATCACAAAGAAACAAGTTAACAAGGTCAGATAATCAATGTTTGTATTAATCGTGGCATTCCCGAGATTTTGAGTTCACAAAGAGCAATTTCTGGTCTTAATGGGTACCATCATTTTTCCATTTTAATAATTTCGATTAATTTTCTAGTCAGTTCTGTATTATTATTATTGTATCAATATGAGAACTAATTAGGGTATTTATATATTAATTCATACATTCATTTATAAAAGACCCTGCTATAGAACACATTTTTGACAATTACAGGTAACAGGTTATTGTTTTAAATAATCAATCTATTGGTCTGTTTGGTGTCCGTGATCTACGGCGAAACTCTTCCCCATCTGTGCGTTATGTAACATGACAGGTGGCAAGTCTGTGGCTCATGGGATGTTGTGCAATACACACACACCCTTGCTTTGACACAGAAAAAGATAAATTCACAGCTCCCCTGTGGAGAAAGCCATGTCTGCCTGAAAGTGGGCCCTCTCTTATTAGCAACCTATACCTAGTATAAAAATGCACATGTCCTGTCTATTACATATAGCTTGAGCATATATACAGTCACGAGAGCCAGAGCTGAATGTGGTACCAAGCACAGAGACGGTGATATCGTCAGCCTCCTACTAACTCACAGGTCCTGGAGAGTGGCCCATGTGGCAGGAAGTCCTTGTGTTTGGCCAATCTGTTTGTGCTATAATGCAATATATCAGAACAGCCAGAATCCCGTGTTAACTAACTGCTTGCTTTTCGATCACAAATTTCTGGACCGAAATCATCTAGGAGTTTATCCATATGGCATAGTTTCTTTAACAGTGAAATCTTTATTATGGCTTTCAGTTTTTGTTTCCAAATAGGATTCCAATGCTTGTTGCTCGTCTTCTGTATTGAGGTGTATAAATTATCTTCGCTGCTGAGGCATAGATCAGTTTATTGCTTTGTGTTATTGTGCTGGTTGGAATTGATTTTTGGTGCTCCACTCTGTCTTCAAAGGTTAGTACTGTAAATCACATGGCAGCAGCTGAGAAATGTTGGTTATTTGGCATGGGTCGGTATTAGATCTTGATTCTTCTTCTTATCACATTCCTCATGTCCCTGCCACATCTTGAATGGCTCTTCTTGGTCTCCAGTTCTGGTTGTTTTCAGTTTGGTTGTCAGATCTCATCCGTTTGTGTTTCAATACTCCAGTTTTCATCAAATTGTATATAATGTAACCCAGAGACGGCACATCCTAAGATTGTATCAGATATATATATATATATATATATATATATATATATATATATACTGTATATAGCTCCTAAAGATAGCAAAAGTTGTCTGAAATTGCCAGTTCCTATCAAAGAGGCTTAATGCTGTGCAACACATTTGGGTTCCACTTTATTTCGATTGTCTACTTTAGACATTCTATTAACAATAAGTAACTTATCAACTACATTTCAATTACATGTCAACAATTACTCATTAATTTGGAACTAAATGTCTACTATCTCTCAGAGTGGTGGAGTCAGAGGTGATTTGAGGATTACGGTGAGGGCTTCCCCAAGCAGAGTTCCTCACCCCGCAAGCACTCCGCAGCCAGCTGGGGTTCCGTTGGTTCGGGCTGGGACCTCTGCAGAGTGGTGACACCACCCTTTTCCTTCAGTGCTCCCCCTGGTGACAAGAAGTAGATCGCTGCATCGGGGGCGAGGTCTCTCTCTCCGGGGATGACGACTCGGCTGTGTTACCACACACCTTCGGGTGTGGTAGCCTTGTTCGAGCCAGACCCAGAGATGATGGCTATGCTTTCCCGGGCCGCCGAGAATTTCTGGCCCAATCCTTCGAGGCTGGATGAGTGGTTTCTCGGTGAGAGTCGTGCTGGTTCTCAGTGCCCCCCTCCGGTGATATTCTTCTTGGAAGTGCATGAGGAGCTTACAAGACCGTGGAAGTCACCTTTCACTGCACGAAACAAATATTGTGGCTCCCCCCCCACCACCACCCTCGATGGTGGAGCCGCTTTGGGCTACACGGGCATCCCCTCTGTGGAGCGGTCGCTGGACATGCAACTATGTCCAACAACCGCCACCACTCTGCGGGGTGAGCCATGTCTCCCCTCATGGGCCTGTAAGTATTCGGCAGGCCTAACTGGCAGTGCTTATAGAGCTTGTGGAGAGATGCCTTCTGCCCTAGACACCATGGCATTACTGCAGGTCCATCAGGCCAAAGCACTAAGAGACCTGCACAAGGGTGATAACAACCTGGCGGTTCTACACGAGCTGTGTGCTGAGATGGACCTCGTGCTCCGTGGGATGAAGGTGACTGCACAGTCTATGGGTCGTGTGATGTCCATGCTTGTGGCCCAAGAGCGCAATCTCTGGCTGTGTTTGGCCGACATGAAGGAGCAGGAGAAAGTACAGTTCCTGAATGCTCCCGTGTCGCAGACCAGCCTCTTTGGCGACGCTGTTGAGAGCTTTGCCCAGCAGTTTTTCGGCAGCACAAAAGCAGACTGAGGCGACCAAACATGTCAAGCGCCGGAGGAAACCTGCTGCTTCCACCCCGCTTCCCTTCGGCTACCCCAGCTCCCATGCAGCAGCAGCAGCAGCCTTCCACCAGGCAGGACACCCAGCCCGTCCAGGGGGCCGGGTGGAGAATATTTAGTTTGGTTTGTTTTTTTCTACTGCTGGCCCAGCAGCCAGCAGTACCCAAAACATCAGTAAAAGAGTGGTTTCCTCAGTCTCTGGGTCTCAAGAGGAGGAGATTGGTGGACCGTGCATCACAGAAACATTTCCCTCCTCGTCTCTCGCCAGCAGTCAGCAGTGGGTTGCCCTCTATTCTTTCACTGATGGAGTTTTGGTTCCTTGTTGCTGTCGCCTCTGGCTTGCTTAGTTGGGGACACTTTCATTTCCAGTGATATCATCGACTTAATTGCACAGATGCTATTAAAACTGAACTAAGCCTGATGATGCAATCACTAAATTCAATAATGAAATGCCTGAAAATTGAACTGAAAATTGAGTGTTCAATCTTGTCATTTTACATTATTGACACACTATTTTCCTATTTTGATATTGTGCAGTTGCTTTGTTACAATTTTTATGTTAAAAGCGCTATTTAAATAAAGGCGACTTGACTTGACTGTAACACTTGAGTCCCCGCTCCAAGTCATCACACGCCGGGCTGTCACAAGCCTCAAGCCGGGTTCCTGCATTTCCTCAGGAATCAGGTGAGTGTTACACTTCATACCCAGACCCTGCCACTTGCTGTCAAAGGCCAGGCCGTCACAGGCCCTGGGCCGGGTTCCGCTGGCACAGTCTCTTGGAGCCTGGCTAGCGCTCCCCAGTCCGTCTCGGTGGCTCCTACGGATCATCAGACTCGGCTATGCAATTAAGTTTGCCCGGCGTCCCCCAAGTTCAGGGGCATCTGGTTCACTTCAGTCAAGGCCGTCGATGCCCCTGTCTTGCATGCGGAGATCGCAGTCCTGCTGGCGAAGGATGCGATAGAGCCGGTACCACCAGCCGGTATGAGGTCGAGGTTTTACAGCTCTTACTTCATTGTGCCCAAGAAAAGCGGTGGGTTACGACCAATCTTGGATCTGCTAGTTTTGAATCGTGCACTTCACAAGCTACAGTTAAAGATGTTGACACAGAAATGCATTTTCGGGTGCATCGGTCCCCTAGATTGCTATGCAGCGATCGACCTGAAGGACACGTAATGTCATAATGTCTCAATCCTCCCGCAACACAGGACATTTCTGTGATTCACGTTCGAGGGTCAGGCATATCAGTACAACACCTTGGAACTGCCCAAGGTCCAAGATGCCTCGCGTCTTCACCAAAGTCATGGAGGCGGCCCTTGTTGCCTTGAGAGAACGGGGTGTGCGTGTCCTCAACTACCTCGACAACTGGCTCATACTTGAACAGTCTCACGAGCAATTGTGCGCACACAGGGACCTGGTACACAGGCACCTCAACCAGTTGGGTCTTTGGGTCAGCTGGGAAAAGAGAAAACTTGTGTCAATGCAGAGGATCTCTTTTCCCAGCATGGAGTTGGATTCAGTCAACCACACAGCACACCTCACCCAGGAATGTGCTCAGTCGGTTCTGAACTGCCTCAAGACTTTATCAGGCAGGATGGTGGTCCCACTGACACTTTTTCATAGGCTCCTGGGGCACATGGCTGTAGATGCGGCAACAGTTCCGCTCAGTGTGGTCCATATGAGACCGTTTCAACACGGGCTCCATGGCCAAGTCCCAAGGAGGGTGTGGAATCACTGTACTCCCCGGGTTCAGATTACACCGGGCTGCCGCATAACTTTCAGCCCGTGGACAGATCCCTCGTTCCTTCGGGAGGTGTGCCCCTGGAGCAGGTATCCAGGCATCTGTGGTATTAACGGATGCCTCGGCCACCAGCTGGGAAGCCTCGCACAACAGGCACGCAGTGTCAGGGGTATGGATGGGGTCCCCAACTGCATTGGCATATCAATTGTTTCGAGTTACTGGCAGCACGCCTTGCCCTGAGCCGCCTCAGATGGCGCCTTTGGGGTAAGGACTTTCTGGTCCGTTCAGACAACCATGGCGGACCATTACGTATATCAACAGCAAGTCAGTTTACACTCCCGTCACTTGTCGCAACTCGCCCGCCACCTCCTCCTCTGGAGTCAGAAACATCTGAGGTCCCTTCGTGCCATTCCACATCCCAAGAGTATTCAATCAGGCGGCCAACGAGCTGTCTCAAACGGCACTTCCTGGGGAGTGAAGACTCCATCCCCAGGTGGTCCAGCTGATTTGGAGTCGGTTTGGAGTTGCTCAGGTAGACCAGTTTGCATCTCCGGAAACAGCCCACTGCCAGTGGTTCTACTCCCTATCCGAGACAAGGCTCGGCACGGATGCACTGGCACACAGCTGGCCCCAGGGCCTGTGCAAATATGCGTTTCCCCCAGTGAGCCTGCTAGCACAGACACTGTGCAAGATCAGGGAGGATGAGGAGCAGGTCCTCTTAGTGACTCCACATTGGCCCAACCATATCAGGTTCCCGGAACTCTTGCTCCTTGCGACAGCCCCTCCTTGGCCGATTCCTCTGAGGAAGGATCTGCTTAATCAGAGATGGGGCACGCTCTGGCAACCACGTTCAGACTTGTGGAAACACCATATGTGGTCCCTAGACGGGACACGGAGGTTCTAGGTGACCTGCCCCAGGAGCTACCTCTGACTATTGCTTCAGCACAAACATCGTCCACAAGGCGTACCTATGCGCTGAAGTGGAAACTGTTTGTCGAATGGTGTTCCTCTCACCGTGAGGACCCCTGGAGATGTTTGATCAGAGCTGTGCTGTCCTTCCTGTAGCAAGGGTTAGAGCGTAGGCTGTCCCCCTCCACCCTTAAGTTTTACATTGCTGCTATTTCCGCCCACCACGACCCCATAGAGGGAAAATCGGTTGGGAAGCACGATCTGGTTTCCAGGTTTCTTAGGGGGGGCAGGAGGTTAAATCCTCCTAGGCCTTCCTCCCTACCCTCTTGAGAGCCCTACAAACTGCCCCCTTTGAGCCTTTGCAGTCAGTTGAGTTAAAGTTTCTCTCTTTGAAAACCCTACTCCTGACTGCATTGGCCTCGATCAAGAGGGTGAGGGACCTGCAGGCATTTTCGCTCGACGAATCGTGCTTTGAGTTTGGGCTGGATGACTCCAGTGCAACACTAAGACCCCGGCCTGGCTATGTGCCCAAGGTTCATACCACTCCCTTCAGGGACCAGGTGGTGAACCTGCAAGCGCGGCCCCTGAAGGAGACAGACCCAGCCCTAGCTTTGATCTGTCCTGTACGCGCACTGCAACAGTATGTGGATAGAACGCAACGCTTTAAGACCTCAAAACAGCTCTTTGTCTTTTACGGAGGACAGCAGTAGGGGAATGCTGTCTCCAATCACAGAATGGCCCACTGGATAGTGGGTGCCATCACCTTGGCCTATGAAGCACAAGGTGTGCCCTGCCCAGCTCAGGTTGCGTGCTCACTCCGCTAGGGGCAATGCATCGTCCTGGGCGATGACTCGTGGTGCCTCGCTAGCAGACATCTGTAGAGCTGTGGGTTGGGCGACTCCCAACATGTTCGCTAGGTTCTATAGCCTGCTTGTCGAACTGGTTTCCTCCTGTGTTCTCACTTCAAATGGGTAGTGGCACTGAGAGGCCCTGTTCAGAGTTGGCTTGTGGCGTCCTTAAACTCCTAATTCTCCAGAGAGTTCCTTAACTAGGGAAACCCTATTGAGTCCTCCAGCACTCCAGCGTCCAGACGTGGCGAAGCGTCCGGCGCTAGACCTTTCAACCAATTAATTCTTGAAATCTGTTGTGAGGCTAGTGCCCATTTGAGTGACCCTGTTAGGATACCATATTTTTTTCCACGGTATTCTTACTAGAGCCGTGTTTTCCCTGGCAGACCACGTTCTGCCGTCTCTAATGATGCAGCCTCAGCCATCTCAGAGACTTCCATATGCAATGGGGCCCTACAGGGTTACTTCACATGAGTAAATGTCACTTAACCCCCTCTGGGAGGAGGTAACTCCGCAATGTTCCTCTTCCAAGTGGAAGGGCATGCTTTCCCAGTGTTATTCAAGTCCTACAGTTTGGGTTTCTCTAGGAACAGCAGTAGATGACCTTCTCTGTGTAGAGCCCGGTCCTATCATCTGCCTTATAGGAAGATCAGGAGGTCAAAAAGGGCGCTCATGTGGCAAGGAGCAAGGGCAGCTCCTGTGGTTTTTTGGGGCTTCTGGTAAGGATCCAATTTCGTCGGTTAATCCGACGTGACTTGGAGTGACCGACTGAAAGGGAACATCTTGGTTACTTATGTAA